>VDFB02335847.1:0-40763 GCA_007258455.2 Sequoia sempervirens | reverse complement strand
AGAATATCCTCTAAAAACCCTTTTCGTTTCATCAATTTTGGGTAAAAAAAGTCGTCAGCAACATGCCCTACAAATACCCATAATATTGTCACTTTTTGGCCCATCATGATCCCTCACATACCCATCATAAGTTTCCTACACAAAGACAACCAACAAAACAAATTTTGAAAACAATACTGTGAAAATGTCATCATCCGTCCACATTTAAAAGGCCTGAATACAACAAGGTCGAGCCACTGCACATGAGCCTGAAATTATGGCTAAGCAAGGCAATCCATCCTTGCGAGAAAATTTTGTCTTGCAACCCTCAGCCTTAATTTGGCTATCACCTCGTGAGGATTGACTTCTACCACTTGGCTGATTTGCATGAACTTCCATGATGGTCATACCCTATGAGTCGTTTTGATTGTCCTTTGCTTCATGTGTCATTAAAACATTCGGTGTCTCCGAGATCTCCCCAGATTTGGTGGATTGCCATTCTTTTGGTGGCTTACCTCCCTTGTTCCCCCAACATCTTGGATTAATATGTGAGGTGATGTGGCCTTGCCACTATGCTACCACCTTGCGCTCCCCAACCGACACCCCATTTCCTCTCCCATTATTAACTAATGATTTGCCTTTGCTTTTCCACTAGTCTCATGAATGAATGAGAGAAGGAACATGATAGGGTGGGGCACCCTACCACCCACAAGAAAAATTACTCTGTATTGCATTCTTTAAAACCCGGTCCAATTACTTCCTTATTAGATAGGGAGACAACTTCTATGTTACCTTCCCTTAATGTGTGATTGAGCATCACTTGTTAAAAATTCCTTAGTTTCTCTAGTGCAGCTTCCAAATAAAACCCTAGCCTCTAGTTGTGAATTTGTCTAGTCTTGAGAGCATTTATGACTAGTGTTGAGTCTCCTTCGACTACCATATTTTTAATTCCCAATTCCTTACTCAACTTCAATCTGAGCAGGAGAGCTTAGAATTTAGCTGCATTATTTGTTCCTTCTGCAAGGGGCTAGGCTAATCTCCCAAAAATAAAACCTGAAGAAGTTCTTACTATGCAACCGGCCCCAGACAGCCCTGGATTCCCTTTAGAGGCCCTGTTGAAGTTCAATTTCACCTAGCTTTGGTAAGGGGGAATCCACTAAGTCTTATTGCATTGTTCATAAGAAGTGTTTCATGTTCCACAAAAGGGAGAAGTTTTGACTCCAAACCATTGTTTCATGATCCAAGCATCCCATTTAGTGAAATTTATTTATTTTGCTTGACCACTAGTTGTGCATTGAAAAGTTCTACAATGCTCACCTCAATCTTACACTAAAGCCTTGGGATCGACATCTCTTTATCCTTAAAAAGGCATCTATTTCTCTCCTTCCACACTTCCCATATTAAAATTGAAGGGCTCATCTTCCATAAATCCCTGAAGATGGTATTATGATAGTAACTTGGGCAAGCATTTAAGCATTCTAATAAGGTGTTGGGGAAGACAGTTGACCAATGTAACTTTGTGCACAACCAACACCACATCTGATGAGTAAAATTACAATTTAAAAGCAAGTGATCAACTATTTCCTCAACCTCTTGACACAGTGGGCATCTAGATGGGCCATGATAACCCATTTTGATAAACTTGTCTCCTATAAGAATTCTTCCCTGTGCTATAGCCCATGTGAAAATTCCTGCTTTTGGGAGACATACTTTATTCCAGCAAAGGCTTCCAGGGATCACTGAATTTTCTTCTATTGAAGATGATACGATATTGTATCCTATCTTGGTCGAGTATGTCCCATTTGGTGATGCATCCCAGCGTAAGTGATCTCTCCCCTGTCTGCCCCAGATCCTTCATTTTGATAATGCATTCTCAAAGGCTTCAATCTCTTGGACTTTAAGGTCCAGACTTCTCACCGATTTCCACTTCAGGTGACCTTCAACTGGATCTTCCAATTGATCTATATAATCTCTGACTTTCGAACCCCAAATTTGTTTTGTATTCTCTTTTACTCTTGAGAGCTCTGAGTTGTTAGCCAATGTTGGATGACCTTCCCAGGAATCTTCCTAGAACATAGCCTCCTTTCCATCCTTCACTTCCCAAGTAAGAAATTCTGTGATAAGCTCTCTAGAGTTTTTAATAAAATTCCAAATTTGGGACCCATTTGGCAAGGATTTTGCTACTAGGAAGCAATAAGGGTTTGCTTCCAGATATTGTGCTCTAATGATCTTCACCCATTTAAGGTCAGGGCATGAATGAATAGTGCAAGCTAATTTTTCCCCCAATGCCTTGTTTTGTCGGAGAACATTCCTCAAACCAACACCATCTCTCTCCTGCTTCTCGCAAACCTTCTGCCATTTTATAAGAGGAATTTTATTTTGTCCTTTTTATCATACTTTTAACAGAGTATACTTTGTGGATTAATCTCCACCATGGTTTTTCCCCTAACAGGGTTTCCACATAAAAATCTTGGTGTTATGGGTTTCAAATTGTCTTGTTAATGTGTATGCATGTTTCCTTCTATTTATTTGTTCTAGATGTTATTAAAGATTAATATTGTTGTTGATAGTTCAAAATCTGATTTGAAATTCAAATATTGTGGAACATTGATGCACCCCCTCTCAGTGTTTCCTAGTGTCCAACAATTGCAGATGTAGCACACAACATGTTTCTAACCAAATTGATTTGAATTTAACCTTGATATGCACTAGTTAGCTTTATGTCCAACATCATAACATATATAGCAATAGCCCTAAAAAGATTGAACCATTCTACCAGTATTGAATCTATTCATAATTTTCTGACTTCTACACTTAGTAGCTCTATGTCCAAACCTTTTGCAAGCAAAACATTGTTTATAGAAGAATCCAACTGTAGACACTAAAATCTAGCCTAGGCCTGCAACTTTAATATTTCTTAATAATTCATATTTCTTTCATGGTCATGATTAAATAATCTTAATTGTTTAATTAATTCACATTTTCTTTATTCTATCTGATTAATTAAATAAACACTTTTTATTTAATTATGTTACTAATTAACCTTATCCTTCTTCTTTAATTAAATAAATTCTTATTTAATTTACTCTTTATCATATGTCAACTATAATTAAATAAATAATTCTTTATTTAATTATTAATTTAAACCCCTTCATCACTTAATTAAATAAATCTTATTTATTTAATTATTCTTCAACTATCAAATCTTGAATTAAATGAATTATTTAATTCATAAATTCTATTTTAACACATTCCTCTATATTTAGATAATTGTGTAAGTTATCTAAGTATTCACTCTTACTCGACTCAAAGATCTATTTAATTTGGTCAGTTAACTCTTGATTTAATGTCTGAGTTGCTTTCTTGAGTAATCTCTTCATCAAATGATTCAATCCTTCGGTGCTAACTCAATTGTGTGTACATGTAGATTAATTAAATATTCCTATTTAATTAATTAAACCTTACGTGTGCATTCGAACAAGAGTTTCTTTAATCCATCTTTATCTTTGTCATGCAAAGATAATTCTTCTATTTTCGAATACCAAACTTGAAGATTAAATCATTTATTTAATCTTTAATTCTATTTCTCATTGGTATCACTCATGTCACTATTGACTGTTATCAGAATGCATGTCTAATCTGTCGATCTCAACCGTCCATTGATCTTTCAATCTTGACCTGTCGTTCGAATAATCAATTTTCTATAAATTGACCTATCATTCTTCATTCCAATCTCTCTCAAAATCTTATGACTTTTTGGAGAAACTATCTTGAATCTTTTATTTTTTGCTAAATGATTATCATAGTCTATACTTGCACGAACTTTGAAAATCTAAGGGCAATTATATTACAATAGAAAAATGGAGAAGGGCAATCGAGATGATACATGGAATTACATACATATTGGGTGAGATTGTTCAGTTTATTTACATTTTGGTTTTCCTTTGTTCTATGTTTCTTAGCTTAGATTGCATTGCATGTTTGCTCTGATATGTTTCTCTGCATTTTCTAGATGTTACATTTGGTGAACCTGACGTGAAGACACCATCTTCGCTTATCCATAGAATTTATTTGATTTTGCAAGTTTTTGTATGGAATGATGCATCATCTTGATGAAATGTCACAAATGACATTTGAAGACACATTAGCTTGACGAAATTCCACAATTGACATTTGGAGATGCATCAACTTGGTAAAATGACACAATTGACTTTCTTGGCTGCATCCGTGATCAGAAATGACGCATCTGAAAACTTATCACGCATCTGCCATTTTCTTAGCCGCAACTGACTGGTAAAATACCACAATGCATTTGATATAGAAAATGACACATCTGACTGTTCTATTTTTTTAGGTTTAGATTTTTGATTTACAGTTTCCTTTCATGTTTTTATTTTTGGTAATCTTCTGTTCTCAACGTGTGTCTTGAGGAGTTAATGTAGTTTTTGTAGATAGATAGTCAAAGACCAATATCAAATTACTAATGAATCTTTCTGCAAAATGCATGTCGAAGACCCTAGTTAAAATTTTGAAACAGATTGTTTGGTAGTGTAGCAAATCTTTCATTTGGATTAAAATTAACAAGTGTCTACTGTGTTTGGTGTGAAAGCACAATTGTGTAATTACCCTCACGATTTGGTACATCAAAGTATCCTCTCCCCTTGCACATCCATGTGATTCTAGGTGTAAGAGAAACGGTTACGAACTCTAGAACTTGGGCTTGTTCTGGTGGGAAAAATTACTCACCCTAGGACAACTTAGATCGGTAGCACCCTAAACCCAAGGGACTTCCAGCTAGTATATAAAAGTGGATTCTTGGGGAAAGCCCAAGAATCACAAGTATGGTTCTAATGAGATGGATTCGAAAGGGGACTCTCACTGCATGGATCATGCCCTACAAATGGAATGCCTTAATTAAAAACCTTTGTTTGTAGTGTCTAAAATCCTTCTATTTACTGGTGCAACAGGTCGGACCTATGAAGCCATCTCATATTCTTACGGTTCATGTGTAGAGATGAAGGTATGCCATGAGATGTTCATGGGTACTATAGCTTGGCTACCTTGAATGACGTTAATGGGTCGTGGAGGGGAGCCAGAAGGGTCAAGCTACTAATCATCCACCTTGAATAAGTGTAGCTAGGGAAACCCAAGTGAGAACTCAATAAATACTGTCCTTCATAGCCTAGGATGTGCTTGTCTGTTGTCAAATTCAATGTTTTTTGAGTCCAAAATCAAACTATAAACACTTTATCTTATGATTGTCGTTGTTTTCCAGAACTTGATCACAAAAAATAGCATCATTTTTATATCTCAATTAATTGAAAATACAATAGAGTCACAACTGTTCACCAAAAAGTCACATTTGTTCTGTTAAGTCACATTTGTTTACCTTAGAGTCACATCTTCTAGATTAGCTCACATTTGCTTTGTCAAAAACTGCATTTGTCTTCAAAAATCACAATTGTGATATTCTGTGATGCATCTGGCAAGGTGAGCTATAACTACAGTCTCAAATGACACATTTGCCACTATCGCAAAAATTTTACAAGTGCGTAAGTTAAGAAAACCACATCTGTACAACCTGGGTCACAATTGTCATTATGAGTCGCATCTATGACAAATTTAACCGCATCTTCCAAATTCAGACACTGAACTTTACTAGAAACACACAACTAATTGACAGAAAACCACAACTGTGAAACATAACCGCATTTGATAAATTATGTGATGCATTTTCCAGATTATTAGAAAACCAGAATTCATGGTCACTATCTAGTCAACACTGTCATACCAGTCTTTGATTTGTCTTACTTGTCCTTGGATAGAAACCTGAAATGATTTGCTCAATTTTGCATCCTTTAGGTATCATTTAGTCATTACTATAGTCGTTTTGATTTTGAGTTTTACTTTCATCTTTGAGTACATATTTCCTTTAGATTTAAACTTCTAGGAAAGTTAGTTTTACAAACTTTAGGATAGGTTCACCATCTACACTTTAGAAAAATCATAGTGTCAATGAAATTTGTCATTAAACCTAGTCCTATTATCTTATCCTTTGTCCTATAGAGAGTCCTCCTAGCTCATCAATCTAGTTAGGAAACTCAACTTGTCTTTGATCCTCATCCTACATTGGTTCCTTGACTTAACTAAATTGACGCCTTGGTTAGAGTTTAGGTAGTTGATACGCCTGTCTCAGGTTTACAGAATTGATTACCTTAGAATTTTTCTTAGACTTTGAATCTTTAGATATTGTCCTTTTAGGCTAACGTCATCTTAGAACATTCCTTATTGTTGCATTTAGAAAATCCCAAAAACATAGACTAGAGTCATACTATCCATAGACATAGTTTTGCATTTTTTGCATATTGAGGTTATCTTACATGGTTGAAACTAGGTTTAAGAGAAGAGAAAGAGAAAAGATGTCAAGCCCAAATGAATTCATCAATCCATTTTCCTCAAGACCTCACAATACTTTATTAGAAAAATTCACCACTAGAAACACTCAAGGGAACATTACAACAGAAGACATAGAGGTTGTTGCACAAGACCCTAAATTTTCCTCTTTTGTAGATGAGTACCTAGAAAAAAATCGTCAACGATACTTAGCCAAGTTGCTCGTTGAAGGTGCTACCTTACCTATAGGATTCGATATTAGCACCTTATAGGCTCAACCTACACAAGGGATAAATGCAACAACTGCCAATACCACTATACATTAGGTAAGCACAACCATACCATCTGGCATACCTACATAGAGTATGACAGTCCATACGTCTCCATTTGGTATGTCTGGCATGACATCAAGATTTAATTTTACTGTAGGGGCATCATCGTCCATTCCCTTCAGTCCTCTTACTAAGAGTAAAAGATCCAAAACGTCAGCTTCTACACCATATGTCAGTGTCACAAGTACCATACCACAGTCAACAACCATACCCAATGCTAGTATCATGAGTACCATACCACAGTCGATGGCCATACCTAGTGTTCAAGTCACTAGTACTATATTGTAGATTACACAAACAAGAGGCATTCCTTCATTCCAATATGGTAATCATAATCCATTCTCCCAGATTACAAGTCAACACCAATTTACATAGATTCTAAATCAGAATCCCTTCTCCCAAAGCAGTACTTAGAATCCATTCACACATATCCCAAGTCAACGCCAATTTATGTAGATTCTAGACAGAACACGTTTACCAACATTCTAAATCCAAACCCACCTCAAATACCAATGTACAATCGAAACCCATCATGAGACCTTAGATTTTAGAATACATACACAGATCCACATAACTTGCCTAGCACATCATTGACCCAGGTTGATGTCTTACAAAAAAAAATGCATGCACTACAAACATAGATGGATAACATGGTGGTTTCAACTAAGAAATCCTTTTCAAAAAAGGACATATTCCCATTTCCCTTTGATAGATCACTGTACATGACCCCTTTCCCTCATGGGTATGTCATACCGAATCTCCCTAAGTACAATGGAAAACAAAATCGAATAGAACATATAAGAGAATTTCCTACCATATGCATAGATGTCGCTTATGACCCCACCTATCTTATGAGACTATTTCCAAGAAGTCTTATAGGTATTGTACTAGAGTGGTTTTCAGGTCTAGACTATGGCATCAGATCTTGGGGTGAACTAGTTGAGAAATTTGTTGACCAATTCTCCTTCAACATAGACCACGAGATAAATATAGCAACCTTGTGTCACACAAAACAAGACAAAGGTGAAACATTTATTGCTTTCTTTTAGAACTGGAGGACTATAGCTAGTCAATGTCCTGTCGAGATACCTGGAAAACAAAATGTTACTATGTTCCAGGAAAACCTTCATGCAAAACTAAGGAGTAACTTAAGAGTACATTGTTGTACATCTTTTTTAGAACTAGTGGAAAAAGGGGTTATAATAGAAAAGGATCTCATTGATAAAGGAGAACTTAAGACATCTACATCCAATAGAAATCTAATAGTGCAAAACACCCCCAATGACAAAAATGGATTTTGGTCTTGAAACAAAAACGTCACCAATGATGGGGTAGTTTATGCTAAAACTGTACAAGCAGGACCAATCAACACATTATGAGGACCTAACACTTCTGCCAACATGCTTAATACTATCAATCAACCTCCCAACATGGTCCAAAATACTCAACGTCTGTAACAACAAAGGAGGTTTCAAAAAAATGAGTTCACTCCCTTAGGGGAACCCATTGAGTTCGTATTCAAACAAGTGTTACAACATAATATTATACAGCTTAAAGAGCCAAGACAATACGATCTAGGGAAATTTAAACCAGTTTGGTGGGATGACAATGCCTTTTGTGATTATCATAGAACTAAGGGACAACCTACAAAATTGTTGCCAGCTGAAAAATATCATACAGGATCTTGTTGAAAGGAGAATAATTGAAGTTAGTGGATAGAAACAAAAGTCATCAAACACTAATCATCAAGTCTTTTTTGATCCACTACATGACCATGGGAAAGGAAATGTTCCCAGTTCGAGTACTAAGACCAATATGTCAGTCAACTATGCGACTATCAAGCATGATTATAAGAGTGGAAAAACCATTAATCACCTTCGTGCTACCGATGAGAATATCAATACCATTATGATCAATACAAATCCTGAGTGTGCTATCAACACTCATCATACTAAGATCACTATCCAAGGTCCTCCATTGTAGCAAACACCAGAACCTTCCAAGTCACATTATAAACTACTTGACCAGTTGGGGAAGACCCCAACCCAAATCTCAATCTTGGAATTGTTGCATATTTCCCCTAAGCATCGATCTATCTTAGATAAAGTTTTACAAAACACCACTGTCCCAAATGATACCGATGTCAATCATTTCCAGGAAATGGTGGGCTACTTGACCAATAATCATCATGCCACATTTTCTGAACAAGACTACGCAACTGAAAAGACAAACCATAACAACCCTTTACATCTTGAAGTCCTTGTAGATGACACCAAAGTTAGATGAGTTTTGGTAGATGGAGGAGCGGGGTTAAATCTGTGCATTTTGAAATTGATTAAGGCATTAGGTTTCTCATAAGCATGTGTAGAAACAACCAAAAGTATTGTCATTAAAGCTCATGATGATGAGGAACGAAAATAAAAGGGGGTGATAACACTTCCTATCAGAATTGGTCATACAGTAATGGAGACAAAGTTCCAAGTCTTGGATCTCATCCTTCCTTACAAACTTCTACTAGGCAGACTATGGATTCATGCCATGAAGGTGTTCCCTTCCACATATCATCAATGTCTCAAATTCCCTTACAATGGAATTGAAATAACTATAGATGGTGACCCAAATCAATTCCAATATTGCACCAATCTAAAAGAGATACCCCAACACCAAGTGCGAGTAAACCAAGAGGCTTCATCATCCAATCCATCTCCCTATGTTGATCCATCCACACTCACTCGAACATCTATTTCAGCCTGAATTCCTACCACTCCTAGGGTTGAGATCCAAGACAAGGGTGTGGAGAGTATTACATGAGGACATCTTATTATGTTAGCCATCTGATTCCTCCTAAGTCATACGGTTTACCTACATCAGATAGGAGATAGTCTATGGTCACTATACACATTCCTCCCACAACAACTTTCACTAAATGGGGAGAATTAAGCAAAGAAGCCATAAATATAGGAGATGTCACCTCCTGGTTGTATAGGGAAGATGATGAAGAACCTCTCTCACTTGGTCACATTCCTATAGATCTATATGGAAAAGGTTTCACGATCATGTAGAGCGAGGGATATAATGGAGAGAGTGATTTAGGCTTAAATCAAGATGGGAGGATTGAACCAATCTTTGTTTCTCAATGGCCAAAAGGCTTAGGGCTTGGGTTTCAACCTATTTAGATTGGCGTTCCTAGTATAGATCACCCTTAATTGAGGAAGTAAGTTATTCAGAAGATATTAAGACACCTCACGAACCATCAGACCAATATCACTATGCCTCCCCCAACTCCAACGACTATGAGTGGGATTCCCTATCCTCTACCTCTTTCATGGACCTTGACAAGCTATTTGGAGAACTTGACTTAATGTTAAGATCCATGCAAATTCCATTGAATTCCTGTCCACCAAAGAAGATGACAAAAGAGGAATGGTTTAAACATTATTATTGGGAATCACTTGATCCTACCTCTTAGCAACCTGATGCATCTGTTTTAGATAACCAAACCTTGGCATTAGGCCACCTCTCAATCCACCTAGATCTAAACCTAAGAGCAAAAAAGATTTAGTACAAGAATTTTGTGACCATATGAACAACTCAGTCCTTACCTTGACCCCATTAAACTTTGATAACTTTGATGATGACATGCCCTTAGTCTATCTCCAACTTAGTGATTGGGACCAACAAGACACACCCGTCTTAGACATTTTTGAGAATGATGAAGCAATTGCTGAGTTCCTGGGATTACGAGAAGGAACACCTAGCAGTGATCACAAGGATGGTTTTACCATTGACTTGGACAAGAAAGCATATTTTGGGGAATCTGTTCAACTCTCCAGTTGCAAAAACGAGAAAAAGAATAAACAAGATAAAAAGGACGAGTCTTTAGGTGAAAACTAAAAGGCACCTCTAGATGATGAAAAAGTAAAAATAAAGGATGCATCCGAAGGCGTAAACCTCTTTGAGGCACCTATGGATGGAGGTTTGAACATTCTCCCCGTTGCACAGGAAAATTCACCCATGCTCATTGAAGAATCAATAGAAATCAACATAGGCACAAAAGAGAATCCTCGACTGGTTTATTTTGCAATGTCATTGACAACAAAAGAGTAGCCAAAATTCCATAATTTCTTTGGACAGAGATAGATAAATTTTTCATGGTCATATGCAGACATGCCTAGGTTGGATCCTGAACTTGTTCTACATCACTTACCCTTACAACCAGGTGTCAAACCAGTGAAACATAAATTGAGGAAAATGCACCCACAAATTGCTCTACTAGTCAAGGAAGAACTCAAGAAACTGTTAGATGTTGGTTTCATTAGATCAATCGACTATGCAGATTGGATTTCCAATCTTGTACCAGCCACTAAACCAATAGGGGGCATCTAAATTTGCACTAATTTCAGAGATATAAACAAGGATTGTCCTAAGGATGACTTCATTTTGCCTAACATAGACATGATAGTAGATATGATAGTAGGACATGAGATGTTGTCCCTTATGGATAGATTTTCAGGATATAATCATATCAGAATTGCAACTAAAGACCAACCTAAGACAACCTTCACTTGTCCTCGGGGAACATAATGCTAGAATGTTATGCCCTTTGGACTCAAAAATGCTAGAGCCACCTATCAACATGCCATGACCTCCATTTTTCATGATCTAGTACACACTCTTATGGAGGATTATGTCGATGACCTTATTGTTAAATCCAAGAGAAGGGAAAAAAATTTACAAGTTTTAGACAAGATATTTCAAAGGCTGGAGAAGTATAAAGTGAGACTCAATCCCAAGAAATGTGTGTTTGGAGTCAAGTCAGGAAAGCTTTTAGGCTATATCATTTCCATATGAGGCATTGAAGTGGAGCCGGCCAAGGTAAAAGAAATCATAGACATGCCTCCACCAACTAATCTCAGTCAATTAAGGACATTACAAGGAAGAATACAATCCATCCGAAGATTTATAGTGCAGTTAGCAAATATGACACATCCTTTTCAACATTTACTTAAGAAAGGGGTACCCTTTGCATGGACAACTAGGTGCGGAGAGGCTTTTCAACTGATTAAAGAATATTTACTCACACCACCAGTCTTAATGCCACCTGTTGAAGGACGAACATTGATTCTTTATATTACAACAACCCATTCATCACTTGGAAAATTGCTTGCACAGAATGATGATGAAGGTCATGAAAGGGCAATCTATTATATCAGTCAGACTTTGGTAGGTTATGAGCTCAACTATAGTACCATTGAGCATGCCTGTCTTGTAGTAGTATTTGCTACCCAAAAACTAAGGCACTATATGCTAAACCATCAAACAATGTTGATTGCCAAAATAGATCCCCTAGAATATCTTCTAAGCAAAGCAGCATTAACAGGGCAACTGGCCAAATGGGTTATGATACTTAGTGAGTATGATATCCAATATGTAGAAAGAAAGGATATTAAAGGAAAAGTCAGTGTTGATCAATTAGCTGACACACCACTACAAGATTACCCATTAGTTTTAGACTTTCCTAATGAGTTTATATTTACAATTGACACAAACACAACATGGAAATTGTACTTTGATGGCTCACATACAAATCATGGCTCATGGGCTGGAATATTGTTTATCACACCACAGGGTGATTCCATCCCTAAGTCATTCAAGATTGCATTCCCATGTACTAACACCATAGCAGAGTATGAAGCTCTAGTGACAGGGTTACACATGGAAGTCAAGTGGAAAATTAAGAACCTATAGGTATATGGAGATTCTCAACTAGTAATCAAATAGGTAAATGATGATTATGAGACTAAGGATGAGAAGCGTGCCCCATAAAAATGTAGGAGTTTAGGTGAACTCCTCAAACCCCCTAGAATCACCTGCAAGACAAAACTTCCACAAGAGAGAAATGACAAAAATATCATGCTATGATTAAGATGCAAGGATGTCAAATTGACTATGACATGATTACAAATGTACAAAAACCCTAATTATATAGGCAATAAGGAAAACCTAAGATGCATGAGCTGTTGCCATGTGTCTTGATCTAACAACATGTGACAATATGTGAACCCTATCTAGATGATTATTAAATGTTAAGATAAGTTCTAGAAGGACAACTCATCTTCTAGAAGAAATATTATCCCACCAAACAAGGAAGGGGATATTTCCCTATTTATTAAATGATTTATTAAAATCTAACCTAGGACTAAATGAAATATGACCTAAGTTAACTTATGCTAGTGTAATAAATAATCAATTACACTAACACCCCCCCGTAAGTGAAACTTAGGGAGGAAAATGCAATGATTATGCAAGATGATGATGGGTCCCGGCTACGAGGCCATGTTAGGTACCCATGTACATGAAGATGCAAAAAAATATCCCATAACTAGAGAAAAGGGGAAAACCCAATGGGAAGAAAACCCCTCTCCAAAAAAGAGATGAAAATGAAAAATGTGAGATAGGATGGGAAGGATGGAGGACTCCCAAATACCCCCCAAGTACACCATCTGTCACATGGATACAATATATTCACCCCCCATAGGTAGGAGATAGAAATGCTTCCCATTCCGAATAAGAATTGAAGGAAGGATGTATTCTTCAATGATGATGTCTTTGAACTCCACTCAAATGTCTCCTTGCCTGAAGGTGAAGATGCCACAATCAATGGTGACAAACCAGGACAATGAGGAAATTGATGGTGAACAATATCCAAAGACAAAGATATAAATGCCTAATTTTTTTGAAATGAAAAATGGCTTGCTTATAAAAAAAATTTGCCTCAGAGGACAACTGACCGGGATGATTTTTTGCTGCAAATTGTACGGATAGTACGATTGATTTTGCAAACCCTAAAAAATACCTCTGAAGCTCCTGAGTTGATGTATCCAATTTTGATGAATGGGTGGGAGATCCTAGGGTTTTGAGGCCTTCTGAAGACAATGGTGAGCTCGGATCTGACTCAATCTGCTTCAGAAATCAGCTTGGTCCCCGAGTGGAAACAAGTAGCCTGTAATGGAAACCTTCAGCCTGCAAGAATCTCGCACACCAACTTTCTTGATCGAGGGTTGATGTTTCACTAGACAAGCTCGAGATTATGGATGCACAGTCCTTGAAGCTGCAGTCTTCAATGGAGGACCTTTGAGCCAAGAAAGATGATCAACCACAAAGAAAAGTGTTGCAACAATGGAATGTTGATTAAGGATTCTATTGATATGATGAAAAAGATATGATGGGTATGATGGAGACTTGATAGCCCCCCTGAATGAAGTGTCCTCAAAACCACTGAAAGAAATATGAAGCAAATCCAATGGTAGATGCTGAAGAAACCTCAAGTCCTGAAATAAAGCCATCCTGTGATTGTAAGTCTAGAAAACTGAATGTGTCCTAATAGATGATGATAGTGGAAGCCTCAATCAATGAATCTGGACAAGGAATCATTGAAGGTGAAGGGATACTACCTGTCTCTGATGGAGAAGAAGCACCTGAAGGAACCTTGTCAACCTCTTTGGAAAGATCAAGGCAATCAACCTCTTGGAGCTAAAACTGATCAAGGGATCTAGACTGATGAAAAAAGCTTTGAAATATCTCCTGAATGCCGCTAGAATTTCTGGATTTCAAAAATCTGATGCGAAGATATTGGCCGTTGAGTCCAATGTGGAGGATTGACTTCAGCTGACTTCAACCAGAGAAAAATGACACATGCCAATTTTTGTTCAGTGATTTTCTCTAGATCCATACAAGATATCAAAAATGTAAAAGATACCCAATTCAGATTTCTACCCTAGCTACAAAACCCATAAATCATTTTTCCTGGAACTGAGTGGAAGCTAGATTTCTAAAGCAAAAATGAAAAACTATTGCTTGCATCCAACACGACTTTCATGCCAAGATTGATCTCTGATATCTGGGAAGAAGTCTGTAGCACTGGAGCTCTAATACCATGTAGGAGTTTAGGTGAACTCCTCAAACACCCTAGAATCACCTGCAAGACAAAACTTCCATAAGAGAGAAATGACAAAAATATCATGCTATGATTAAGATGCAAGGATGTCAAATTGAATATGACATGATTACAAATGTACAAAAACCCTAATTATATAGGCAATAAGGAAAACATAAGATGCATGAGATGTTGCCATGTTTCTTGATCTAACATGTGACAATATGTGAACCCTATCTAGATGATTATTAAATGTTGAGATAAGTTCTAGAAGGATAACTCATCTTCTAGAAGAAATCTTATCCCACCAAACAAGGAAGGGAATATTTCCCTATTTATTAAATGATTTATTAAAATCTAACCTAGGACTAAATGAAATATGACCTAAGTTAACTTATTCTAGTGTAATAAATAATTAATTACTCTAACAAAAAACTCATGGCTGATAGCTTTAAAGAGTACTTTGACAAAGTCAAATTTCATCAGATAGCTCATGTTTTAAACAGGGCAACAGACACTATGGCTACAATTGCATCACTTCTAAACATTCCTAACAAGGTGCCTAAGTTTGAGTTTTTGGTAGAACAACTTTTGGTCCCAACCTACGATGTCCCAGATTCTGAGATGGTATGTGAGATTGTTGGTCTTGATTCCCCATGGTACAAAGGAATCTATGACTACCTTCATTCTGAAATCATACCCACTGGCCTATCAAACAACCAACATAGGACATTCCTTTGCAAGTCATCCAAATACACCATCGTCAGAGACACCCTATAAAGACGCGCCTTAGATAATACCCTACTGAGATGTCTTGATTCTAATGAAGCACAAGCAACCTTGCGTGGGGTGCATGAGGGTATATGTGGTTCCCATTCTAGCAGTCCTACCTTACCCAAAAAGATTATGAGACTGGGTTATTATTGGCCTACTATGGAAAATGACTCATATGTCTTTGTAAAGAAATTTCACCAATGCCAAGTTCATGGAGACTTGATACATGCACCAACACAGGAGCTCCATCCTATAACGTCAGCATGGCTCTTTTCCCAATGGGGACTGGACCTCATAGGTAAGATCCACCCCACATCATATAATGGCCACAAATTCATCATCACTACCACAGTGTACTTTACGAAGTGGATTGAAACTATTCCTATGACATACATCACCGACACATAGATCTCTAAGTTTATCTTGAACTATATCATCTGTTAGTATGGTGTCCCTCAGTCCATAATCACTGATAATGGCAGCCCATTTAAGAATCGAGAAGTCCACCATCTTTGTGATGAATTTCATATTCAACATCACTTTTCCACTCCATACTACCCACAAGGTAATGGCCAAGCAGAGGCATCTAACAAAACTATCATTAGAATCCTCAAGAAGACTGTCAATGATGCTGGCCGTAATTGGCATTTACAGCTTAATCCCACCTTATGGGCTTATCACACAAGTATCCGTACTCCCATGGGCACCAATCCCTATTCACTATTCTTTGGTTCTAAATCCATTCTTCCTATTGAGGTCGATATTCCTTCCCTGAGTGTATCCTTGAAAGGGCACATTGATGATGAAGAGTACTAGGTATCGAGACTCCATGAGCTAGAATTCCTAGATGAGCAAAGACAGAAGGCACTAGACCATTTCCAAGCATATCAAAATCGCTTTCATCCTAGCTATAATAGGAAGGTCTTGAACATAAACTTTGACATTGGTGACCTGGTGTTAATGAAAACCCGAAGAATCAAGCAGAAAGAGACAAACTAGGAAAGTTTGAACCTAACTGGTTAGGACTGTATATTGTTATAGAAGCCTTTGGATTAGGAGCGTATCAACTTTCTACTCCTGAAGGGGATCCATTTTCCTCGCCAATCAAAGTATTCATCTAAAGAATTTCTATGCATAGCTTTTGAGAGCCTTGTCTTAATTAGTAAAAATACCAAAAAAATCATAAATCAAAAAAATCATTACCAAGGTGAAAACCTGGAAAACAGGCATCTTGGTAACTTAAAAAAAAAAGATAATCCAAAAAATAGTAAAGAGAAATAATTCATCCAATAGTGAAAACCACTTTGGTGGCACTTTGGATAAGTACCATTGTGAAAACCTGGCAAACATGCGCCATGTGTAGTTGACTCTGCTCCTTTGTCTACTATTATTCTAATCTAGCATACCCTGTACATAGTCCACTTCCTTGTACATATCCCTTATCCCTGTACATAGTCCACTTCCTTGTACATATGACTTATCTTTCCCATCCATCGCTCATACATACCATTCGTAATAAGTGGTAGTCTTTCCCATAACTTATAACAATTGACATTAAGTGCATTTCATATCCCCCATTTTATCCTATTCATAATCAATTGGTCTTATACTCAACTAGGGAAAAACAATTGATGTGTGTCATATTGGTTCTTACATTGGTTGTGTTGAAGACGTAAAACCATAGAAAAATCCAAAAAAATTGCAAAATGACCTAAGCAAAATAGAAAAACATCAGAAAACTTCCAAAGACAAAAAAATCAAAACATGTCAAAAATCCAAAAACAGATTTGGAGTCAGTCACACTTTTCAGTCTTTGTCATTCACCAAACTACATTCCCTCTGCAATTGGACGTGGGCAAGGCCATCTGTCGATGTGCCCCCGAGGTATTAGGTCAGTCCATTTAGGTTTGTCTATATAAAATCATGATTCAATCCATATGTCTATATGACAAGGTCATTGGTCGTGTTGAACTACGAGGTCTCTGCGTGTATAACATAGGCAAGGCCATCAATCGATGAGCCCCTAAGGCCACACTAGGTCAATCTTTTAGGGTTTTTCGTCACACAGTCAATTGTCCACACATCATATCAAGGTCATGCCTCAATCTGGTGAACAAGTCAGCAATGTCTCTAAGTCAAATCACACAAATTGCCAAAACAACAATCGAAACAAATCAACTAATGTCTGCTACAGATTGTGTCCTTCCTAGCAACAACAATCATCAAAACAATCAACTTGTGTCTTACTTAGGATGATTCCTTCCTAAATATTGAATCAACAAAACAATCTATGTCTTATACAGGATGCGTCCTTCCTACATATCGACATTATCAAACAAATCAACATAGCCTTACACAAGTTATCACGTCAATGACATCTGACTCAACGTCTTATATGATACATGTCTTTCTGAAACTAGGCTTTGTCATGCCTTATACAGATAGTCATAACATCAAAACCAGACTCAAAGTCTTATCTAGTATGTGTATCTCTTGAAATCAGGCTCTATCAATCAATCCTTCTATCAATCAACATGAATCACACAAACAAGATCAAGTTTTGGAAAATATTTTAGTGGCTTTTTGACTTTATGGCTTATTTATCATATCATTTCACTTGGCTTTATGATGGGAATTATGTTACTAGCTTTCTCAAGGATGTCCCATGAAGGATTTAGAGAAGCAACGATGTATCAAAATTCTATTTTCTTTAATTGTTGTTTGTCAACTATCTTTTAAAATTTGGATTTTGAGTCATGTTACTAGTTTCCTCAAGGATGTCCCATGAAGGATTTAGAGGAGCGATGGCGTCTCATGACCCATATTTTATTTTGTTTGTCTGTGGTTTTTCTTGACAAAAATACTAGGGCAACTTCTGCCCTTAGTATGAGTTAACGACAATCCTTGTCTATGAGTGTCTGTTGTTAGCAAGTGGATGACCTTGCACACCTTGATCTATGTTATATCATGGTGTTTTTCTCCATTTGTATTAGTCCTTCCTAATGATGATAAAGTGCAACACCTTTTGTGATACAACGAAACATCAAAGATTGCTAATACTAACATCCATCTCATTTCTTTTATTATTTCTCAATCTTTCTTTCCACACTAATAGTTCTTCCTTCTTGCATTACACACAAAAATTTAAATCATCCTGCATATACACATACATGTTAGAAAAATATAAACATATAAGCATTTATCATATCTAGGACATCATGGCATAATAGACATTCATCATCATACTATACATATCATAAGCATTCCATGTACATAACAAATGTAAATGCATACACCACATTACATTTGTATAGCATCACATGTAGAAAGCATTGTACATATAACATCATATTGCATCTCATAACTATAAAATGCATACATCACATAGAATGAACATCACATCATAGGCTGCATAAACACATCATAAAGTAGATACGATCATCCATCGCAAGGCATATCATATAAACATAACATGTACAAATAAACTACTGCATAATCAATAAATAGGAATGTATTATCCAAGAATTGCCGCCAAATTATATATATTGTCAACAATGTCACATCATGTATCGTCATAATGTATCAATAAATATGAAGCTCAGAGGTTTGGCAGGATCATAATTACAATGTCCTTAAGACATATCAAATGTCCTTATCCTAAATCACACTATCATGATTGAGGTGATGGACGAGCCGTGTCCTAAATGTACTCATCATATCGGCTAGCTCAAGTGGCTATCAACACCGTAAGACCGCCTAGAGGGTCAGGTCTAAGACCTCTCACTGCGCTCGAAAAGTGTAGAGCCCATCTCTAGAGAACCACATCTACAAATCTCATAATATGTGGCCCTCTCCTAGCTCTGTTAACTCTCTAAAATGCAACTATTGGCCCAAGACATAAGGCTATAATCTTTTGTAAATTCGCTCAATCTCATGCCTTGAGCTATGGCCTGATCTCTATCCATGATAGCCCTATCCCTCTACATCTATACCAAATCCATCTCAAACATCATGACCCTCATCTGCTCGTCCAAGGATGCAATCTAGTCCCAAAGTGTAGTAGTGTCAGAATCAACTACCTCTGTGTCAACCTATCTCACCCTTGATACACCATCATCCTCATCCTCCAAATCCTCCAAAATCCTATCTCAGATCTCCCACTCATGATCATCATCCTCCTCATCATCATCCTGATAGGCACCAAGTAAGCCAAGGGCACCACCTCACCTCCTCTCTCTATCTCGCCTCCTCCCTCTAAAGGAACCCCCGTGAATGGCCTCCCTATGGGATGCCTATCCTCTCCACCAATCTCACGCACCTCCTCCTCACCTTGCCACCGCATAACATCTCCCTCTCCCCATCCTCCTCGATGGAAGTGATAATGGTAACCCTTCCTCCATCCACGCCTCTACTACCACCCGCTAACTTACCTCTACCACCATATCTCCATCATCATCATGACCTCTTCCACCTCTTCCATTCTACTATGCCTATCGCGCTTCTGTCCTGCCACTCTATCGCACTAGCTGACGAATCAGAAGGGGAATCGCCTTATGCACATCCTTAATTAATCGGGATCGTATGCCTCAAGGGTACTTAGGTTCACTCTCTCCATCTTCCATCTCGAATGCTGCAATCCATCAACACTCCACCAATAAGGCTACATGAATTTTGAATTTGCTGTGATCTCATGAAGACCTCGTGAACCTTGGGCCATCCTATTGAGATACCTAGATTGATTTTAATTGCATATAGATGAGAAGGATGGAAGCAACAGCCACCACCCCACCACTGGCTGAACTGATCCACCAGAACGAACTGAGGTTTATAAAAGAACATCGATATGTTTATAAACGCGCTGCGTAAACCACGAATTCACCGTAAAATGCACTGCTATTTCGAACAGTCCTTCAACAGAAAATGTGCAAATATAACAAATGCATCTACGTAATTCAAATATCACATGCAACTGCATAAATCAAATAATAACTACGTCGAAATATTTTCAAATGCATTGAAAAATGAACACATGTGGCTATTTTAAATGTAAAATGCATTGCTATTTAGCAAATGCGTACAACTAAGATACAAATGCGTTGAACCGCAAAAACCCTATGCTAACTATATACATGATTTTACAAATGTGTTGATCTGCATGAAAATGCGTTGATTACGCACTCACATGCGGCTTTTCAATAAAATGACGCATAACCCAAAATACAAATAAACACATAGAAAATCGTGCAAATCAAAAATTCAAAAGTCAAGATTAAGGTACATACTGAAAGTGGGTTCTATCGTTGGCCACCAAGGTCGATCCTGAGTGCTCATGTGGTTGTACTAATAGGAGACATCTTTCGTTGTGGGTGAGCAAAATCAAATCAGCTATGTGGGTAAAAATGAATAGGTTTTTACCCCATTTTCTATTTATACCTAGGGTTTTGGTGGCATTCCTTTCTACTAGCCATGTCAACTTCCAACTTCAATCAACCCGTACTCGTCCTTACCACTTCCAGCTTCAATTTTGTCAACTCCACTGCATTTATGGCTATCTAAGGGACTAATCGGGATTATTTCCAAAAAAAATTGAATTTTTTCAAAAATTTGTCAATTTTCCCGAGGGGGCATACCTTCACCTATTTACACCGGGGCATGACTGGGGCATATTTTTATCGATTTTCTTTGACACAACACCGAAATGACTTTGTATCAAAGAGGGGAAAATGTAGACACTGAAATCTAGTCTAGGCCTGCGACTTTAATATTGCTTAATAATTCATATTTCTTTCATGGTCATGATTAAATAATCTTAATTTCTTAATTAATTCACATTTTCTTTATTCTATCTGATTAATTAAATAAACACTTTTTATTTAATTCTGTTACTAATTAACCTTATCCTTCTTCTTCAATTAAATAAATTCTTATTTAATTTACTCTTTATCATATGTCAACTATAATTAAATAAATCCTTTATTTATTTAATTATTGATGCAGAGCAGGGTGGAGGAACATTCAACCAAGCTTTGAAAACCAAAACTCCAACTCAAAATCAAATAACTAGCACAAATTCCATAGGGTCAGCTCTATGGCTTCCCAATTCACAACTAAGCAACTGAAGGACCAAGTCCTCAAAGAAAACTGTAAGAACACCCACTAATCATCCATATAGCATCCATATTCCATCAAAAAGGCAGTTCCAAGCTTACAAGTAAGATTCATTTGTCAAAACATAGAAAAAAATTAAGACACCATGTCCAAGGGCTAGTAGAATTAGCCCACATTTACAAACAAAGTATCTTTTAAACTGCCTTTCACCTTACCAACTCTTGGACAGTCACAAATTGTGGCACAAAACAAAAGAATCACTGATCAAAACCTCCATACT
This sequence comes from Sequoia sempervirens, assembly GCA_007258455.2. Taxonomy (NCBI): domain Eukaryota; kingdom Viridiplantae; phylum Streptophyta; class Pinopsida; order Cupressales; family Cupressaceae; genus Sequoia; species Sequoia sempervirens. The sequence goes on along the minus strand of VDFB02335847.1, from coordinate 18,961 downwards.
ACCCTTCTATACTGCTGCTCCAACAAACCCTCCTTTTCCTTCCTAAAAACTAGGGCTTATTGAAAGTCCTATACCCAGGTCATTTGCAAACCTAAAACCACTTGAATCCTTCATATTTCCACCTGCATATGCTCAACGCATCTTGATATTTGACTACCCTCATGTTTTGCACATACTTCCTTTGTAAACCACCTTATTTTCCACTCTTTTCACCCCTTTACCATAAGGTTTCTAACTTCCTCACACAACCAGTCACTTACAGCCACTCAAAACTTCTAGATAACATTAAATACACCTACCAAGGCTATCTTCTAGGGTTTCTACCCAGATTTCATTCCCTATAGACTTTTCACTTACTCTAGCCTTGACTCCAAGGCCTAAAACTCAGTTTTGCAACAGGGCAGTGTTGTTAATCTATTTTAAATACTTTTTCACCATAAGGAGGCTCATACTTATACTTTCCCTACTTTACATAGGCCCATTCCTCCGAGTTATAGCCTGCACAGAAGGAGGAATGGCCCTTCAACACACATTGAACTTCAAAACCCTACTTTCCTTGTTTCAGACTAGTCAGCAGCAAATTCACTTCAATAGGCTTAATTCACAATAAGAACTCTCAAGAAACAATAGAAAATAGTGTCAACTCTATCCTCTAATGGATTTAAGGCATTTCAAGGTTTAACCCTATTGTACAGAACCGTACATAGGCCAAGAAATGAAAGAAAAATCAGAAAATAACTAGAAAATAGAACTTTATTTTAATTTTCTCTTTTCAAATGCTACAACCAACCCCCCTCGAGCCTTCAAGAGGCCATTTAAAACATTTTTCAATCCAAACTATCCATGAAATTCCTATAACTAACCACAAAACTACCTTAACCCTTACATTGCTTAATTTTGCATTGTTTTACAATTTGTTAACAACAAACACAATATTATGCAACCTTTTGCACTTTTGGAACAACTAACCTTAAAAACCCCCCAATTACATGAATAATAGTCTCAAAGACCTTATTTAACATTAATTTACTCAAATACCCCTAATTCCTAATGCCTTCCTTCAAAGGATAAATTGTTGAAACTGTGTGTACTAGGTGCTCCTGCACCAATTATTCATTTAAACCCCTTCATCACTTGATTAAATAAATCTTATTTATTTAATTATTCTTCAACTATCAAATCTTGAATTAAATGAATTATTTAATTCATATATTCTATTTTAACACATTCCTTTATATTTAGATAATTGTGTAAGTTATCTAAGTATTCACTCTTACTCGACTCAAAGACCTATTTAATTCGGTCAGTTAACTCTTGATTTAACGTCTGAGTTGTTTTCTTGAGTAATCTCTTCATTAAATCATTCAATCATCTAGTGCTAACTCAATTGCGTGTACATGTAGATTAATTAAATATTCCTATTTAATTCATTAAACCTTGTTCATGCATTCGAACAAGAGTTGCTTTAATCCATCTTTATCTTTGTCATGCAAAGATAATTCTTTTTTTTTCGAATACCAAACTTGAAGATTAAATCATTTATTTAATCTTTAATTCTATTTCTAATTGGTATCACTAATGTCACTACTAATAGTTATCAGAATGCATGTCTAATCTGTCGATCTCAACCATCCATTGATCTTTCAATCCTGACCTGTCGTTCAAATGATCAATTTTCTATAAATTGACCTGTCATTCTTCATTCCAATCTCTCTCAAAATCTTATGAATTTTTGGAGCAACTATCTTGAATCTTCGATGTTTTGCTAAATCACTATCATAGGCTATACTTGCACAAACTTTGAAATTCTGAGGGCAATTATACTACAACGACAAAATGGAGAAGGGAAATCGAGATGATACATGGAATTATGTACATATTGGGTGAGATTGTTCAGTTTATTTACATTTTGGCTTTCCGTTGTTCTCTGTTGCTTAGCTTAGATTGCATTAGAGTTTTGGATTGCATTGCATGTTTTCTATGATTTGTTTCTTTACATTTTCTAGACGTTACACCAACATTCTAATTCATTCTACTTCTACATTTAGTTTCCCTATGACCAAATTTATTGCATGAAATGTAAATTTCATTAAAAGATGGGTACCTTTGAGTATTAGGTTGTTGAATAGGAATCCTTCTGGTATTTCTGATTTGATTCTTGAACTATTTATTATTTCCTTGAATCTTCCTTTGATTATCCACTTTGTTGGGAACTTGATTTTCTTTTGAACTTTTTCCTTCTTCAAGTCCTAGACCACCTTTATCCATAGTTGGTTTCTAAAATGTTATCAATTCATCAAGCATTGTGGTACTTGTTTTAATTTTTCTTCATGATCTCTTGATTTCTCCAAGTTAGATCTTAGAGATACCACTTCGTGTTCAAGCTTTGTACAATCATCAATTTTATTCTGAATTTCAACTTTCTAACATTCTTCAATTATTTTCTTTTCTTCCACTTGTGCCTTTAGTCTGGTCATGTCTTCATTAGCTTTATTCAATTCATCACTGACTTCTCTATGCCTTTATTTTAACTTCTTGATTTTCTCTCTTAATTTTTTGATGCATTCATTTGCTTTTTCCAAGTTTTCTTTTAGAGTTTCTTTGTTGTCTTCACTTTTATCTAGATCTTCAATAGTAACATGGAGTTCCTCTGTTGCTGAAATATCTTCTAGAGGAACATGATACTTTTTATCAACCATGTGTTCAAACTTCAATATCTTCCTTAAGTTGTTAATTTTCTCAAAAGGAAGCAAGCTCTAATACCAATTATTGAACACCTAGAATATTGAGAGGGGGGTGAATCAATATTCAACTAAACCATTTAACTGCTAACCATTCAATAATTAAAACATATCTTCTAACAACTATAAAAAGGAACATGAAAGAAATCACAACATCACATGACACATGAACACCAAGATTTTTACATGGAAAACCAAAAATGGGAAAAACCATGGTGAGTATTAGCTCACAATATATTATAATTGGTCATAAGATATTATAGGGCACACCACTAGGACACAATGTCCTTGAAAGGATCATAGCCTAAAAATGATTACAAAAGAGTGTGGCTCACTACCAAAATATGAATTGATGGAATGCACCTTTTGTGTGCCAAGAATAGTTCCAATTAAACTTTGGAAAAAAAAACCTTGCACTGGTTTGCAGGTATATAGCAGCTATCAACACCTATCAACAGCTTCACACAATATTACTCTATTGCGTGATTCAGACTATCACTACTTATGTCTCTATGAACAACATATGGATGTTCCATATATATATACACGGTTACATATTCATACCTCAATTAGGTAAGACAAATTAGATGTAAGCATACTCAACTAAAAATATCTTGTCAGCTTCAAAGAAAAAACTTCTTTGGCACTCAAAACAAAATATGAAAGACATGATTTAGGTTGGCTTGGACCTAAAAAGGAACACTTTAAACCTTCATGAAGCTTGCATCACATGAAAAAGTCATCCATAGGAAAATCATACTAAAAACTGTAAGCCAAACTTTTTTGGCATTTATAACTTTCAACTTATATAACCAAAATTATTGAATTCCTAACCAAAGCTACATATAAGACCCTTGAGAAATATATCAAAATCATATGAGCCAATATTCACTTCAAATTGATTATGGATAAAATTATCGGATCAATGTATCACATACATAGTTTACTAGATGGGAAGATAAGATCACTCACCAAACAATGTTGGCATCAATGATAACAAAGAAAACAAACAAGAGGTCTCCTTCATTCTTCCAACAGAGCATTCTTTCTTGGAGACATACTTATATCATGACTAAGAAAGAAACAAGACTCAATATCATTATCAACAAAAAAAGCATAATACATTTTTGTAACTTCCAGATTGTACTTAACTACTTTGGATGAAACAAAATTTGAAGGATATAAAGATTAAGTATAATGAACCTATTTCTATTTTCTATGATAATACAAGTGGAATTAACATTTATAAGAATACATTGTTTCAGTCAAGAACAAAGCATATCTCAATAAAACATTATTTTTTGAGAGAAAATATTGTATATTAGGAATTTAAATTAGAACAGGTGGTTACTAAAGATTAGATTGTAGACATATTTACATAACTTCTTACCAAGGAGACATTTGAGTATCTCAAGCAAAAGCTAAGAGTGACATCTCCTTATTCCTTTTAGTGAAGACCTAAATAAATCATAGGTTCAAGGGGATGACTTATTTACTCTACCCCTAGAGTATTTCCCTTAGGGGGAGTGTTGTAGAGTGTTTCAATTGACTATAAAGGATGTAGAATAAAGGGGATTATTGTGGAACAATTCTTCTAATATTCCTTTACCATGTTGATGTCAAAGGGGGAGAATTCAGTTTATGTTGTGTTTCCATCAATGATAAAGGTTGAGATTGTGGAAAATATGCTTGTTGTCAATGTTTTTATATATGGAGTAGATATTGATTGTGCTATGAAGGAAATGTTGCAAATATTTATAATGTTTTCTAAATTTTTGAAAATATTGTCATTGATGTCAAATGTGTTTTATTGTAGTATATATGGAGGTTTTCCACTAGAGTTATATTTAATTGCTTTTTTTGTTCTTATTTTTACGTTGTGGTAATTCCTTTGGTATTCATTTGATACCTTTGGCTAAATTGGATATCATGTCTTGTTATGGTTTTATGCAACCAGTAGAGTTTTATCCCTAATTTCCTTAAACCCTAAGTGTTTTACCTCATCAAGCACTTTATGTTCTAATATGTCATTTTTGACTATCAACAATTTTTAGTTTCTTAAGTTATAACTTAAGCCCTCTAGTGTCATTCATCAGCCCTACTTACTGCTTCTCATGTTTGATGTAAAGGTTTTTTTTGCATGTTCACACAAGGCTTTTATTAAGTTACATTTTCTCTAGGATAGATAAAAATGTTGACACATGTATTTAGGAGGTCTAAGATGGAGGGGTCCTAAGGTTTTTTCTATTTCATGCTTAGACTTTGTTAAGCTAATTTTGCTCCATAAGTATGTGAAATGGTAATGTGCATCTAGGATGATGTTATCCAAAATAAATTTCAAAGTGGTATTTGCACTCCCATTGGTCGAGGAATATTCCAATGGCAAGGGTATCTCAATTTAAATATACAGTGTTTCATTCACCTACAAAAGAGGATGATAAACAACTCAAGTGCAAATATGCTTAATGAATAGTCTTTGGTTCTAAAATTGATATAGGTCAACTTCTCCTTTACTAATGGTTCTAAATTTTGGTTTGGATCAACATATCACTGTTATCTATCACCCCAAATTGATATTTAAGAAAATTTATTTCAAGTTTATATGAGCGAAAATGACTAAATTTGGTAGAACAATACAAAACTGTGATTATACATGGATGTGTGATAGGTTTGTGATTTTCATGTCAAGTATCTTTCAAATTAGAAGTTTTTGTACGAAGGAGAGTAGATTGTGCATATAAAGCCATCCAAATAACAATGAAGAATTGTGAAAATTCAATCTATGAGAATTTTTTATAGAGATTTTTTTGTAAGTTGCATTGTAATCATTTTAATCTATTCAAAGGTTCATGCCTCTTGTTTCATGTGAGGTTGGTTCCTCTTGTACTCTGGGTTAATTCTTATATTGAGGATTGGTGTCTCCTTTAGGTTGATTCCTATAAACTATTTTGGGGATTGGTATCTCCAATGGGTTGGTGCTTACAAAAATATTGTATATTTTATATTATTTTTGTGAGGTTGGATTTGGGTAGTAGTTCCAAGTAGCTTTTCTCATCATCATTTTTCTCTTCTACGTTTACACATAATATGGTGTTCTCTTGTCTATTGATGTTCATTACTTACATTTTTGTTGATTATTCTTTGATGTTTCTATTAATTTGGTAGTTTAAAGTAAAAATTATTAAAGTATATTGATTCACCCTCCTCCTAGTATTTATGTGTCTAACACAGCCTCCCAATAAATAATGAATTGTCAAATATCACCAAATAGGAGCTTCAAGTCACTATATGACTAAGTCCAATAATGAGGATGGAATCATAGGAAACTTCCAACATGATTTGTAATCCATGCATTACAATCAAGAAAATCTGCCATCTTGAGCTTCAAAAGCTTAAATTTTGTTTCATTGAATCTCTACACCACTCTAGCAATACATTCCATAACTATATCTTGAAATAAGATTTAATACAAAAATATCCTATCAAAAAATGATTATTATTAAAATAGTCATTTCTCTTTTCATAGATCAAATAAGTTTCCATGCTTTGATACCAAATAAAAATAAATATAAAATAATTATCTTCTTAATCTCATGCAAAAATCAATAGCATATGATTTTGAAATAGTATTAATCAAATATGGATAACAATGGTAAAATAGATTTCTATTAACCAAAAATTCATATAGCCATACAATATTACATGTTTCTAAAAGTAAAATATATGTACAAGAAAGAAACATAGAAATATAATGTCATGTATAATTAACATAGATATAAATCTAGAAAAATACCATATAGGCATTCAATAAAGGACCCTAATGTAATCACTTCACTCTGATGGAAGAGAAGATATCATGAGCTACTCTTGATTATCAATTATATGGAGAGGCATGCAATGATGGTTATTTTTGCATATGCTAACTTGAAGTCTTATCTAAACTATTCTACACCAAGTAACCATATACAAGAAAAAGCATACAAATTAATAGATAATATTAAATAATATAATGACATATAACATAATAATAACTTACCACATACTCATAATCACTTTGAACCCATTTATGCCTCTCTTCATCTATAATAAGTTCATGTTCATCATGTGGAGTGGTGAAGTCTTGTGGAAAGAATCAAGATATAAATAAAACTACAAATGAATTTCATTCAAATTTTTACTAATAGACATATAAAACATATACTATAGTTTAAATATTTATAATTTTGATCATACCTCTATCAAAAGCATCGAAGATTCAATATTTTTTGTAACACCATACTCCATTATGGTGCAAATACCAAGAGGAGTATCAACAGATAGTAGCATCTTAAAATAAAACAACGTTATTTATTCACCACAATCTACCTAACATTACTTTATGAACCATCAATGATTAAAATAAAGAAGCTTCTACCTCAATGAAAGATTAATGACCACCTTGATTATTGTGTTGATTTCAAAGGTTATACATTAACATATTCAACATCTTATGTGAGTTATAATATTACCATTCATATAAGGTTAAACTATTCACTTGTCTAGTATATTTATTCATTATTTACAAGTTACATACTTGTGGAATCAATATCATGTAATCAAGAGGTAGAGGGCCACAAAATGTAGGGTGAAAACTCTAAACCTATATATTTATTAGAATTAATCTAGTATTTTAGTTAATCTTATATTTCAAAATGAAATTTAATAAATTGAATTTGAACTAAAATTTACCTAACTATTAATGCCATATGTTTCATTTAGTAGATCATCTATAATGACCATCTAATTCAATATAGGTGTGTCATGTCCCTCTGCATCCTAATCATCCTCATACCCATGAACATAAAGAGACCCATAGTTCTTGCATAATTGAGTTGGATGTCAAGCCTTGAAAGACTCACCCACAACATCTTGTGCCAAAGGCCTAGTCTGATGTAAAAGGGTATGAGTCAACAAGTTAATGAACTCTAGATGGTATTCACTTCAACACCTTCCTTCACAATGGAAGGCGTAGACACTGAAAAAATGTCCTAGTCTGTGAGTGTCATTTTTCTTGGTCCTCATCTTTGCATAATTAAATAATTTTTAATTATTTAATTAATTCACCTATTAATATTTATTTCTATTATGATCAATCAAATAAAATTAATTGCATCACTAACACCCCCTTTTTCTTCATTAATTAAATAAATCATTATTTGTTTAATTATTCGACTTTTATCATTTGCCTATAGTCAAATAATATTAATCGTTATTATTTGTCTATTCATTGACCTTTCCCATTCCTCCATAATTAAATAATTGTCAAAATGATTTAATTATATCATGACACTCATTTCCTTCATTGAATGACTAACTTAAATTAATTATTTATGTCTCATATCCATTTTCCCCATTTAATTAAAATTGATTTCATAAATCATTTTAATTAAATGACCATTTCCTCTCACTTGCCTTTTTTCTCTTGAAACAAATAATTTGGAAAAATTATTTGTGCCTTCAATTGTCCAGAGATTCCTTCCTCATGAATTAATTGATTTCCAATTTTTAATTTGACCATTATCCCTCCACTCTCTCATTTTCAAATCTCGATCATTGATTACCTCTAGGCTCTTTCTAATCTTGACCTTTTTTGTAACCTCCATCTCATGAATCCTCATCCATCGATCTTGACATATTTCTAGAAGCGTGATCTCATTTGTCCATTCGAATGGTTGTCTATAAAAGAAGTCCTTCTCCTTCACTTTGTCCCTAACATCCACTTATCTACAACTTTCTTTCTTGCAATTTGTAGGTATTTACACAAGTTCTACTGCAGATCTAAGGGCATATTTGCAAAAGAAGAAATAGGAGAGACAAGAGAAGTGATTAAACTTCAATGGGGAGTGATTTTATTTTATTTTTTTCATTTTTTTCTCTTCATTTGATTGTTTTCTCTTGTTTAGATTGGGTTATTAGCCTAAAGGTGTTATGGTTTTCACTACTATCTAAGCTAACTTGATTTTTTCCCATCTTACAAAAGGGTTAGCGACATGCTCAAACTTAGGTCTAGCTAAGGGTCTCAGTGCTTCATTTTGGGCATGTTGTACTCCCACTTTGTCTTATGTGCAACCTCCACATCTACTTTGGAACTCCTTTATGTCAAATTAATTAGGTATCTCATTGAAGAAAACTCACAATAAAGTTTCCTTAGAATGTGTTATGGGACCTCATTATTATTGATGGGGGATGGTAAAAAAATTATCCAGCACCTATCCCAAATATTATTTTATATTGCTTGGTAGTCATACCAGTGGATGAGGAACCTCTTGCAAGCATCATGCATGATTCTATTGGTTCATGGGTCATTGAACAACAAACACAAGTTAGATTTCAAAAAAATATTATTAATCTAGTAATAAGAATTTTTCTAAATCAAAATGTCTTAGCTCTTTGGGCTCTTATTTGGCCAAATATTGACTTGGCCACTCATAAATACTATGTGGGAGATGATGGATTCTAGTGAACTAGAAAGGGTGGACCTATGATATTTCATTGCAGATGAATATCTTAAACTTCTAATTAATGCCTCATATTCTCTTATTGTTTTCTATTTGATCTAATATATTTTTTTGTTCCTAAAGGGTGTAAAGGCATTGAAAGAGGGGTTTTTCATGAGTGTCCTTTAGTAGGGTTTCGATCAATTGGTGGTGCATTATCAAATCCTAGAAATTAAAAAAATTCTAATAAAAAAAAATCTATCTATTTAATTGAATTTTTACACTAAAATATAAAAATCCTTACCTCTTCCACCTTGACAATGATGTGGAAGCATTTTTGCTAAAATATGGTATACAAAAAATGATGAAAAGGAATATCTCACAATTGTTGCAAGAATGAAGGTGTTCTCATTGATGTCAACAAGAATTCTAGTGACTAGTGTTGTCATTGATGTCAAATATGGGTTGAAGATGTTGAGGATATTGAGAAAATTAATAAACAAAGTAAACTATGTAGTAGTAGGCCTTGGTATTGTGCTTCATGTTTCTTCTATGTTGATGCTATGCCTATGTGGATCTCACAGACTATTCAAGGTTGTTATAGGTTGCTATATTCATAATTTGGGTTTCTAGATCATTCTACAGTGTGAGATATTTTCACTAGTATGTGAACCTGTTGTTCAATGATGTTTTCTATGGCCTAGGATAAACGCATTTTCTCTAAATTTTTCCATTATTTGGCTTCAAGTTGTTCAGATTTGGGAATTTTATTACATTGAATTTATCTTTTTGTATTCAAGTTCTTACTTCATTTGTTGCAATGCAGAGTGAGTTTCTTTTATTAGTATGCAAATAAGGATTACCAGTTGTTCCAAGTTGATGTTGTTGTATGATGTGAGATTGGATGAAGTGGTTGATGAATCTTAAGTAGTTAATGGATTATTTTGGATTGAGTTCAAGTGAATTATGTTGTCTAGAAATTTTGGCTTGGTTTTTAAGGATGTGTGTACTTAATGATTATGGGGTTTTATAGAGGTGTTGGCTAACTTTGTGTTTTACACTACATGCAAGGCTTGTAGAAGCATGTTGAAGTGTGTTCAGATCTATTTGGGTCCTAATTATTGATTTATGTAGGGTCTCCTTTTGTTCCTATCCACCACAAGAATGTTTAGGTGTCGACCTATTTTGATTTTTTTTGTACAACAACTATTGGCCGATATTGGAGAAAGTTTTTGAGGTATAGCTTGATATAAATATGCATAATGTTGATGTAAGTAAGGTGTAGAAAGGGTAAGAAGTGAGATAGATGTGATATTGATGTGATTGATTTGTGTGATGCGAATTTGAGCAGAGCAATGCAAACTTCATGTTAGGGTTCCTAAAGGTAGTGAGATGAAGGCATCCAAAATATTTCATGTGAGAGTGTGAAAGTGTGTGAGAAATTTTGGTGGACACCTTGTTGCATTGAGAAGTGTTCTCTATGTAACATTTTCTTCTATCTTTTTGTATTCCTTCTATGGCAATGAGCCTTTTGGATAGTGTGTCCTATTCTGGAAGTGATCCCTTTTGTACTAGTTTCACTATTACTTATACTATGAGGTAATCCTCATTGCGGTTTTTTCCTCATTGGTTTTTTAATGAAAATATGGTGTTCTCTTGTGTATGGTGTTGTGATTTTAGTTTATGTTATCTTCATTTCATATTTAATCAAACTAAAAAATAAGGTAAATTAATGAATACTTGTGGATCTGATTACTATTGAGGGTTTTGAAGGTTTAATTTGCTACAACTGATTCACCCCCCTCTCATTTTTATTTTTCATTTCAATAATTATTATTAGAGCAAGGTTCCTTAGAGAAGAGATTAACCACTTAAGGTAGATCTAGGATGGAAAATAATATTTCTTTGGAATATCCTAGATTCGATGGCTCATATTATACATTTTGGAAGACAAAGATGGAAGGATATCTATCTACTCAGGGATGTAAGATTGAGAAGGATTATTAGAACACATATACTCCACCTCCAAATGGTCCAAGTACAAGTGTAGAAATCAAGGCGCGTGAGATTAATGCTAAGGCAAGATACATTATTGTGAATAGTGTTTCAAATATTGAATTAGTTAAATTTATGAGTTTGAAAACTACTTAAGAAGTTTGGGATAAGCTCAAAATTATTTATGAAGAAGATTCAAGGCTCAAACAAGAAAAGTTATAGAACCTAAAGGCACAATTGGAAATGATGCATATGTTTGAAGATGAAACAATTAAAGGCTACATAAAAATAGTTGATGAGTTGGTAAGTGCTATGAGAGGTCTTGGTGCAATATTTAAAGAATCTAAAGTAGTGAAGAAGGTTATTAGATTACTTCTGAACTGCTACAATGAAAAGGTATCTACTATTGAGGAAACCGTTGATTGGTACTCTGAGTGCATTTGAAATGAGAAAACTAAAGAAAGGTACAAAAGCTAAGACTGTTTTCAAGGCTAGTAAACTAGAGAAGGTTGAAGATTTAGGTGAAGAAGATCTTGATGATTTGGAAGCTAACTTTGTGAGGAAGATGAAATGGGCACCGATAAGTATAAAGTTAAATTTCCTTTCAAATTTTTTAGTTGTGGTGATATAGGTCATTATGCTTCAAGACATCCAAAAAGAGCTCTAAACAATAGGAATAAGGAAAATAAAGGAAAAATGCTTAAGAAATCTTACTATGTGAGAGAAGATGCTGGTATTTCTAATGATGAATCTGATTAGGAGATTTTGATGATAATGAATGTTTGTTTTTTGCTATAAAAGAAGAATTTGGTTCTGTTAACCCTAAAAGTTGTGTGAAAGAAAGTATTTTGAAGTCAAAGGATAAATTTGAAGGTACTTTGGTATCTTCTTTTCATGTCAAAGAGGATAAGAATTATTGGACTATTGATAGTGGAGTCTCTAATCATATTATGGAGAAAAAAGTAAGTTTTTTAAACTTGAAAAGTATGATGGAGGATTAGTTAAACTTGGAGATGATTTAGGAGATAAGATTTGTGGAATAGGTTCAATAATTTTTTATGACAAGCATAACACTAAAAATGTTTATTATGTTAAGGGATCAAGTTATAACCTTTTTGAGTGTTGGAAAAGTGTATAGCAAAGATTGCAATTTTGTGTTTAGGGATGAAACATACATGAGATCAAAAAAGGATCTAAAACATTGATTTCTACTGCTAAGAGAACAGATGGAAACATCTATCAACTTAAAGGTGGTGATGTTTATTTCTTTATGTCTCAGATTAATGATAGTTGGTTATGGAACTAGAGGATGTGTGACATGAATTTTGATAATTTGGAAACAATTAGCTCAATTCAAGTAGTAAGAGATTTACCAAGAATCATAAATCCTATCAATGTTGTTTGTGAGAGATGTCAATTTGGAAACAAATGTGTAGCTTTAAAGGAAAGGAACAATTTACTACCAGGTGGCTGGAATTAGTGCATACAAACTTTTTTGGTCCTACAAGGGTGATAAGTCTACAAGGTGATAGGTACTTTATGCTTTTGGTTGATGATTATTCTAGAATGACATAGGTTACTTTTCTTAGAGAGAAAAATTATGCATTAGATAAATTCAAGGAATTTAAAGCTATGGTCAAGAATGAAATGGATTTGAAAATAAAATATCTGAGGTCAGAAAGAGGTGGTGAATTCATCTCCAACGATTTTAACATGTTTTGTGAAGTTCATGGAATAAAGAGGCATTTGTTTTCTCCTAGAACTCCTTAGTAGAATGGAGTTGTTGAAAGGAAAAATAGACCTATTCAAGAAGCTTCAAGGACTATGATGAAAGAGGAAAATCTACCAAAATTCTACTAGAGAGAAGCTATTCATACCGTTGTTTGCATACTTAATAGAGTTCAAGATAAAGCTAACAACACAAAGACTCCTTATGATCTATGGTATGGAAGGATTCCTATTATGAAGTACTTTAGAGTGTTTGGAAGCAAATATTATATCAAAAGGGATGAAGAAAACTTAGGAAAGTTTGATGCAAGGTCTAATGAAGGTATCTTGCTTGGATATTCTACTAGAAGCAAAGCTTACAAATGTTACAAAAAAATATTGAGAAAGATAATTAAATGAGAATGGAGTAGTAAGAAATAAGGCAAGACTTGTGTGTAAAGGTTGTATTAAAAAATTAAGGTAAGACTTGTGCATAAAGGTTGTACTAAAAAATAAGGCAAAACTTGTGTGTAAAATTTTTATTAAAAAATAAGCTAAATTAGAATGGAGTAGTAAGAAATAAGGTAAGACTTGTGTGTAAAGGTTGTACTCACAAGTAGAAGGTATAGACTTTGAGGAGACCTTTTTATCCCATGGCTAGGATGAAAGCTATTAGAATGCTTTTTGCATTTTTAGCACATAAAGACTTTAAAATTTATCAAATGGATGTGAAGTCTACTTTTTTGAATGGAGAATTGAAAGAAGAAGTTTACATGGAACAATCAGAAGGATTTTAGTTGTTAAATCATCCAGATATGGTATGCAAGTTCAAGAGGAACTATATGGATTGAAGCAAGCTCTTGAGCTTGGTATGTAAGATTGAACAAGTACTTGATATAGCAAGGATTCAATAAGGGTACCATAGATAGTAATCTTTACTTTAAAATTGAGGAAGACAAAATCTTGATAATAGTAGTTTATGTGGATGATATTATCTTTGGTGGGAATGAGGCTATGTGTAAGAAGTTTGCAAAATAAATACATAAAGATTTTGCGATGTCAATGTTTGGTTAGATGAATTTATTTCTTGGGCTATAAATCAATCAAACAAATAAAGGTATTTTCATTTCATATTCTAAATATGTCAAAGAGATATTGAAGAATTTTGGAATGGATGACTCCAAACCAGTATGTACTCCTATGGTGACTAGTTGTAAACTAAGAAAAGATGATTCACCTAGGGATGATCAAAGCAAGTATAGGTCCATGATTGGTGGACTATTGTATTTGACTGCTACTAGATCAGATATCATGCATGCAGTTTGTATTGTAGCTAGATTTTAAGAAGATCCTAAAGAAACACATGTTGTAGATGCAAAGAGGATATTTAGATACTTAAGAGGCAATCCAAATTATGTCTTGTGGTATCCTAAGGATAGTAATTTCACATTAAATGCATATGCAGATGCAAATTGGGTTGGTTGTGTTGATGACATGAAAAGTACAAGTGGTGGTGTATTCTTTCTTGGATATAGATTGGTGTCATGGTTGAGCAAGAAGTAGGATTTAGTTTCTTTATCCACTACAAAGGTTGAATATAGTGGAACAACATCATGCAATACATGGGTATTATGGATGAGTTAAACATTGAAGGATATTAGAGTTATATTTGATGAGCATGTTTCTATCTTCTTTGATAACATGTAAGTGCAATTAACATTTTAAGGAATTTAGTGATGCATTCAAGGACAAAGCATATATCTATTAGGTATCACTTTTTGAGAGGAAAGGTTATGGATAATGAAGTAAATTTTGATTATATTCTTACAATGGATCAGATTATTGATATATTTACTAAGGCTCCTCCTAAGGACACTTTTATGTATCTTCAGAAGAAGTTGGGGGTTATCGCCCTTCCTTGTTTGAACTCAATGTATATGGAGATAAATCAGTCCAATTGATCTTATCTCTTTCCTAGATTGATCATGGTGGCTACCTCTCAAGGGAAGTAGGTAGTGTCATGTATTGTCATTGAGTTGCTAATTCTTTTGGGTATATACCCAAGGGGGAGTGTTCAAAGCAAGTTTCTTGGTTCACTATAAAAGGGGGAGAAAAATGCAAACATTTATCCTTTGCCATTGATGTAAAATGGGGAGAGAGAATATGTGAAAAAGATTATATACTCAGGAGGAGAGAGAAAATCATGTAAGAAAGTTGTGTATGCTAGGAGAGAGACTCTTGTAAGGGGGAGAAAGTTTAGGAATGTTGTGTAGGCTGTCTAATCATAAAAAAAAAGGTGTGTGTGTTTTATTTGGTGGATTTTCACATCTTTTGTTTCCATCAATGACAAAGGGGAAAGTTGTTGCAAGAATGAAGGTGTTGTCTTTGATGTCAACATGAAGTCTATTGACTGGTGTTGTCATTGATGTCAACTATGGGTTGAAGATGTTTAAGATATTCAAAAATTTAATAAACAAAGTAAACTATGTTGTAGTTTTGAATAGGATAACTAAGAGGGGGGGTGAATTAGTTGTCATAGAATTAATCATTTAATTCAATCACCGAAACTAATACTTAAAATTGCTTAAATGATTAATCATCAAATGCCAAAGCAAAAACTCAAATCCAACATAAACATAATGAACACTAGATTTACATAGAAAAACCAATGAGGGAAAAACCACAGTGAGGATTAACTCACACTATAGAGAATATCAAAACTGATCACAAAAGGCTCACTGCCTAAAATAAGGACTTATTGTCTGGAACAAGGACTCACTGTCCAATAGGGCTAACAACCCAGAGGGCTCATTGCCATAGAGATACAAAGAAGACAAAGAGTACTTGTTACAGAGAGACTACAATCCCAATGTAACAAAGGATTCCACCATAGTCACTAGATCAACTTGCATGAATGATAGAGTTCACCTTCTTCTCACTGCATCACCTTACACTTGCAACACACACACTTAATAGAATCAATGTCACACCAAACTGCACTTTCTCTTTTCTCTTATTGTTCTTCTTTGCTCTTGTATATTTTCCATCACTAACTCATCTTATATTTATACCATCTTCAACTTTGAAACATATCCAAAGTTGCCCATCCAAATCCAAATTCAAATTAGGTTGGCGCCAAAACATCCTACGATGGATATAGAATGAGTGCAATCCAAACACACACTTCATAGGGACCCAAATAGATCCAACACACTTCATCATCCTTGAAAGTAGTATTTCACACAAGGTCGACCAAATCAGTGTAAAACACATAGAACCATTAAGCATGAAATTTCCAAATGCCAAAATCAAAATTTAATATAACCAAGGAAACTCAACTTTAGAACCACTTGTCATAAGACTTCATCAAAGAGAAATCTAGACCAACAACATTTCTCTTGAACCTCAACTAGAAACATAGAAAACCACAGTTCATAATTGGTGAACACAACTTGCATCACACAATGAACCAACAACCAAAAATATGAATATAACACCTTCTAACAATCATGAACAACATATCTGAACCACACAACCACAAGAGAAAATCCAGACCAAAACCCAAAGCAGCCATTGAATTCCTGCACAACATATCTTTATTACAATTTTCTCAATATCCTCGACATATATAGCCAACAACAACTAGTGGATAACCAGCTGATTGGTTGAAATCAATGACAACACCTTCAATCTTTGCATTCTTGCAATAGTAGTAGGCCCTAGTATTGTGCTTCGTGTTTCTTTTGTGTTGATGTTATGCTTGTGTGGATCTTACAGACTATTCAAGGTTGTCATAGGTTGCTACATTCAAAATTTGGGTTTCTGGATCGTTGTACAATGTGAGATATTTTCACTAGTGTGTGAACTAGTTGTTCAGTGATGTTTTATGTGGCTCGAGAGAAATGTATTTACTTCAAATTTCTCCACTGTTTGGATTCAAGTTGTGTAGATTTGGGATGTTGATTACAATGCTTCTATCTTTCTATATTCAAGTTCTTACTTGATTTGGTGTAGTACAAAGTGAGTTTAATTTTTTAGTATGCAAATAAGGGTTACCAGTTGTTCTGAGTTGAAGTACTTGTATGATACGAGCTTACAGTATGAATTGTTTGTTGATTCTTAAGTAGTTCATGCATCATTCTGGATTGAGTTTAAGTGAATTATGTTGTTCAAAACTATCAGCTTGGTTTAAGGAAGTGTGTAAAAGTAATGATTATGGTGCTTTACACGAGCGTTAGTTGACTTTATATTTTACACTACATGTGAGGCTTGTAGAATCATGTTGAAGTGTGTTGGGATCTATTTGGGTCCTAATTAAGGATTTATGTGGGTCAACTTTTGTTCCTATCCACCATGAGAATGTTTAAGTGTCGACCTATTTTGAATTTGTATGTACAATGACTAGTGGCCAACATTGGAGAAAGTTTTTTGAGGTAGAGCTTGATATAAATATGCATGTTGTTGATGCAAGTAAGGTTTAGAAAGGGTAAGAAGTAATTTATAGATGTGAGATTTATGCGAGTGATGTGTGTGATTTGAATTTTAGTAGAGCAATGTGAACTTCATGTTAGGGTTCCTAAAGGAATCCAAAATCTTTCATGTGAGACTATGAAAGTGTGCGAGTAATTGTGGTGGACTCCTTGTTGCATTGAGAAGTTTTATTTGCGTAACATTTGTCTTCTATCTTCTTGTAATATTCTTTTCTTGGCAATGGGCCCTGGCTATTAGCCTTTTGGACAGTGTGTTCTATTGTAGTAGTGAGCCCTTTTGTACTAGTTTTTCTATTACTTATATTGTGAGTTAATCCTCACTGTGGTTTTTCTCTCATTAGTTTTTCCACATAAATCCAGTGTTCTCTTGTGTATGGTGTTGTGATTTCAATCTTTGTTATCTACATTTCATGTTTAATCAAACTAACAAAATAAGGGTTCAATGAATGCTTGTGGATCTGATTACTGTTGAGGGTTTTGAACGTTTAATTTGCTACAACTGATTCACCCCCCCTCTTAGTGGTCTTTTTCATTTCAATAACAATGTGGGCATGCTTCAATATAGATGAAAACTATGGATTTAGTTGAGGGCAGGGATAAAAATGAATAAGGGAAATGATTTTTTTTCTTTTTAAGAAAAGTGAGAAAAATGTGCTTGTTTTATAATGTGAGTATGTTATATTTAGGAGTGATGAATTTCAAGGTTCAGTCACTCCAAACCATAATGTGAGCACATTAAAATGTGAGTGTGTTATAGCATGCTCACTTTATGCTCTCTAGGGGCCAAAAAATGGAGTGGCCACTTCATGGTTCCCCATCTTTATGTATTTACTCATTTTAAGTGTTATAGAGGGTGGCATTACTACATCAACTTACCACTAACAAAGACGAGGTGGTGGTGGCATAATTTCCCATGAGAGGTGTTGTCAAGGTTATGGGCAATGGTTGCTAGCATCATTAATATCTAGTGATGACAAGGCAATATAAATAAAGTGCATAAAATTTTGTTATATGTTCAAACCTATTTATCACTAGATGCAATAAATAATTTTTAATATATGACTATATAATCTATACAAAAAGGGGAGAAAAATTCATAAGAGTAGAAAAAAGTGCTTTGATTTTGATAGTTTTGATAGTTATTTTTTAAGTTCTTTAGCCTTTTGATCATGATAAAGGGTCATATTTGACTCAAAATTCTTTGAAAGTTCATGTAATTACCAAATCTAGCATGCACCTCCCAACTTCATATCCTTGTAAATCGAGCCTCCAATATCCAATTTAGATGCTTCAAAAGGGAAAACTAACTTTCTTAAATATTGTGAACTCAATAGTAAGCATAAATTTACTCTAAAGGTTATGCAAAGCTACCTACAAAATAAATCCATAATTAAGAAACTTCAAACATAATATTTCTATTAGATTTTTATTCTCTAAGTTATCATTTGATGCAAGAAACAAATTATACACAACATTTCAAGATCAACCATGATATCTAATCCTCTAAATGGACTAAATTTATGACATCATAGCTATGATACCAAATTAGAAT
>VDFB02335846.1:0-20973 GCA_007258455.2 Sequoia sempervirens | reverse complement strand
TTACTTTTTTGGCATTTATTTAAAGAAGTAGAAAACTTAGTTTTCTATTTGGCTGTTGTTGTAACTCAAAAAGAATATCATTCTTTGACTGTATGAAAATGTATGATGAAACTCTGCAATAAAAATCTGAATAAAAATGCAGAGATTGTAAATTTCTTTTCTACGTAGTATTTTAGGGATTCAATTATTGGATCTTTAAGGTATTCTATAAATGAGAAAACAGAGAGATATGTGCTTAACTAAAAATAGAGAAATCCTCTGAATCATCACTATTGTTCAAAAAGTAAACTGAGGGGTTGGTACTCCTTGAGATAGATATCTCTAAACGAGGGGTTGGTGCTCCTTGAGTGGGTGCTCAAAATAGCCTATAAGGCATTGTGAATAGTTGATTAAAAGATTAAGCCTGGAAGGCATTTAGGGAGTGGTTTTTATACCCCAGGAGGGTTTTCCACTCGGCAAAATATTGTGTCTCTTTGTTCTTCTGTGTTCTCTCTGTTCTTTTTTGTTGTTGTTGTTTATGTTCACAGTTGAGTCATTATTTTTCTCAATTCTATTTTTGAATGATTACATTCAACTCATGAATGCTTTAATCAGAATGGAATTGAGATCAAATCTGAGCTATGTGTTTAAATATTTTAAAAATCAGTCAAATTGTTAAGACACTGATTCACCCCCCCTCTCAGTGTCATTTTAACTCCAACAATTGGTATTAGAGCATAAGGTCCTCAGATTGGTTTAATTACCTTGGATTGATCTTGATCTTGGAGTTTGTTTTTTTTTAATGGCACATTCTCAAGAAGGTGCCTCTGTAACCAGAGCTTCGTTATCTGATGGAACAGATTATGTGTTCTGGAGAATAAGAATGGAAGCTTTTCTTGTTTCTTTTGATGTTGATGTTTGGAGCATTGTTTTAGAAGATTACAATGTACCTGCCACTATTCCCACTGATGCAGCTGAGAAAAAGAAGTATGAAACAAATGCCAGAGCTAAGCATTCCATCTTGTGTGGATTAACTAAAGATGTGTTCATTAAAGTCATGCATTGGAAATCTGCTCATGGAATCTGGGAAAAACTTGAAACTATATATCAAGGTAATGAGAAAGTCAAACTGTTAAAAATCATTACTCTCAAACATTAGTTTGAAGAGTTGAAGATGAAGGATGATGAAAAAGTGGCTGAATATTTCCTAAGAGTTGATGAAGTTGTCAATGCAATGACAGGTCTAGGTCAACTTGTTAATGAATTTGATGTTGTCACAAAGGTTGTTAGAACCTTACCACCTAAATTTGAATCTAAGGTTTCAGCCCTAGAAGAAAAGAAACACTTTGATCAACTTACCTTAGATAGCCTGCAAGGAATACTTGTTGCCTATGAAATGAGAACTAGCAAAATCAATTCACCAAGAAAAGAAACTGCTTTTAACACTGAAAAGAAAGAAAAAGTTGAAGTCAATGAATCAGAGTTGTCTGATTCTAAAGAATCCCATTTTGTTAGAAGATTTAAAAAGGGATCAGGAAAATATAAGAGAAAACTTCCCTTTAAATGTTTTAACTGTGGAAAAATAGGTCACTTTGCTGCAAAGTGTCCCTATGATGATCAAATCTATGACAACGAGACAACTGAAATACAGCCTAAGAAGAAGGCTTTCAAACCTAAACGAAACTTCAATTTTAAAAAGAAGAAAAGTCTGTTTAGTAAGGATGAATCTGATATTGAGTCTGAAGACTCATCAGCTGATGAAGTTGAAACTTTGTTCATGGCTGAATTTTCTCAGCAAAATGAATCTAACACCATTGATACTGAAGAAGGTGAAGTAGATCTTGAAAGTGAGCTGAAATGTGCTCTTCAAGAGGTCCCAAAACTTAAAAAACAAGTTCTTACTCAAGAACATAAACTAGATCAAGAATTGATCTCTCTGAAAACTCAGCTTGAAGAAGCTAAAAGAGTTGAAGTCTATCTTAGAGAGACTGTAAGCTGCAAATATCATGAAATTCAAAAACTAGAACAAGAAGTAGTCCTTCTTAGGAAGGAAATTGAAAAATATGAAAGCACTCTAAAACTAAATGAGATGCTCAGCAAACAAAAGGTGTATAAAGATAAATTTGGTGTTGGTTTTGAAAAGGGTGAATTCTCAACCGACAAAGCGAAACAAAACCCCTCTTCTGAAATCAAAAATTCAAGTTCAAATCTCTCAGAATCTGGTAAGGATCATGCTAAGTTTTTTAGAGGTAATAGACCTTCATACAATGTCAATTCTTTTTTCTATGGTTATTGCTTTTTCTGCAACAAATTTGGTCATAAGGTAAGCACTTGTAGTCTTATGAATTCTAGAATACCCAAGTTTGGTCTTAGACAACACCATGGTTTTGTTAGACAAATCAGATGTTTTAAATGCAATACTTTAGGACATTCTGTCAAACAGTGCAGAACTGATCTGCATTCTAAATAGCAGAAAACTAAAAAGGTTTGGAAACCCAAGACTGTCAACAACATTGAACAAACTATGTTGGTTCAAACTACTTTTCATTCAAAGAAAAAGGAATTATGGGTCCTAGATAGTGGATGTTCTAACCATATGACTGGAAACAAGGACAAGTTCATAAAACTTGAAGATTATGTAGGTGGATATGTTAAGTTTGGTGATAACTCTAGTATTCAAATTAAAGGTAGAGGTTCACTTCTTCTGAATGAAGACACTCCTATCTATAATGTCTACTATGTGGAAGGTCTCAAGCACAATCTTCTAAGTGTTAGTCAAATCTGTGATAGTGGTTATCATGTTCTTTTTAATTCGCAGGGATGTGAGATTAAGAATAAGCTTGGAAAGGTTGTTGTAGCTGGAAGGAGGACAAAAGGAAATGTGTACAATCTCCTTGACTCATCTTGCAATGAAAATTTTCAAGGTATGTGTCTAATGGGCCAAATTGAAGAAAATTGGTAATGGCATAAAAGATTAGGACACATAAACTTTGAAAATCTGGTTAGAATTAGTAAAAATTAGAATGTTAGAGGTCTACCAGTTCTTAGCAAGCCAGAAAACTTTGTGTGCAAAGAATGCTTAAGTGGTAAACAAACTAAAATCAGCTTCAAGTCAATAGAACATTCTTCTTCAAAACCTTTACAACTTGTGCATACTGATTTATGTGACCAACCAGAACAAGTTCTATTAATGGTGAAAGGTACTTTATGTTGTTTTTGGATGATTACACTAGAATGATATGGGTCACATTTCTTAAGCACAAATCAGAAGCCTTTGAAAGGTTCAAAATCTTTCGAAAAATGGTTGAAAAGGAATCTGATCTGAAACTTAAATGCCTTCAATAAAAAAAAGGAGGTGAGTTCACCTCTCAAGAGTTTATTGATTACTGTGAACAACATGGTCTTAAAAGACAGTATGTTGCAACTAAAACACCTCAACAAAATGGGGTAGTTGAACGTAAAAATAGAACTGTAAAAGAAATGGCTAGAACCATGCTAGATGAAGCTATGTTGTCTGACATGTATTGGAAAGAAGTTGTTCATACAACTATATACATTTTGAATAGAGTGCAGCTTAGGGTGAAATCTAAACACACCCCTTATGAACTATGGTATGGAAAAACTGCCTCTGTCAAATACTTTAAAAATTTTGGAAGTAAGTGTTTTATCAAGAAAGATGATGATAACCTTGGGAGCTTTCAATCAAAGAGTGATGAGGGTATCTTTTTGGGATACTAAACTCACAGCAAAGCTTATAAATTCCTTAACAAAAGGCTTAACAAGATTTTTGAAGTTGTTAATGTCAAATTTGATGAAAGACCACATTTGATTGTTGAATCTTTGCAAGATAATGAGGAAGAAGAACTTGAATTTGAAATAATTTCAGAAGGAGCTAAAACAGCAAAGTCTGTTGCTGAATCTTCAAGCCCTAAAAATAAAAAAGCAAGTCCTGAAAAGGTTGCATCAAAAGCTCCTTCAAAAACTCTAGCTATTTATCACCCCAAAGATCATATTATTGGGGATAAATATGCAGGAGTTCAAACTAGAAGAAAAGTTGTTGAATCTGATGAAAAGGCACAAGTTGCTTTTTGTTTAGTTACTCAGTTTGAGCCTAAAAACTTTAATGAAGCTCTCACAGACTCATGTTGGCTCAATGCTATGCAGGAAGAAATTGATCAAATTGAGAAAAATCAGACTTGGGAGTTAGTCCCAAGACCAGATGACAAGAATGTCATTGGAGGCAAATGGATATATAGAAACAAGGTGAATGAAAATGGTAATGTTATTTGCAACAAAGCAAGATTTGTCTGCAAAGGCTATGCTCAACAAGAAGGTATTGATTTCAGTGAAACCTTTGCACCCGTGGCTAGATTAGAATCCATCAGAATATTCTTGGCTTATTCTGTTTACAAAAACTTTACTGTTTATCAAATGGATGTCAAAACTGCCCTTTTGAATGGCTATTTAGATGAAGAGGTCTATGTTGAATAGCCTAAAGGATTTATATGGAAAGATAAGCCTAACCATGTCTACAGGTTGAAAAAGGCTCTCTATGGCCTAAAACAAGCACCTAGAGCTTGGTACTCTATGCTGGACAGTCATTTAATTTCTAATGGTTTTGTTAGAGGAGGTGTAGACAGTAATCTTTATAATGTTAAAGCTGAAGGTTACGATATTTTAGTTATTTAGGAATTTATGTTGATGATACTATCTTTGGCTGCAATAATGCCACTATGAGTAAAAATTCTATCCCTAGGTTAATGGATTACGAGTTTGAAATGTCGATGTTAGGAAAATTAAATTTCTTTTGGGTCTTCAAAATATCTCAAGCGTGAAAATGGAATATTTCTTATCAAACAAAGTATGCTAGAGAGATGCTTAAGAAATTTTAGATGGATGAATGCCATCTAGTTAGCACTCCAATGATTACTAGATGCAAACTTACTAAGGTTGATGATTCCCCTGATACAAATCAAACTGAATATAGATCAGTGATTGGCAGTCTATTATATTTAACTGCTTCTAGACCTGACATTATGCAGGCAGTTTGCATTGTTGCACGGTTTCAGGCATCACCTAAAGAATCCCATGTCACTGCTGTTAAAAGGATTTTTAAATATATTCAGGGCACTCTTAATTATGGCCTTTGGTATCCTAGAAGCACTGATTTTTCATTGATTGCATATATTGATGCTGACTGGGCTGGTTGTTTGGATGATAGGAAAAGCACCAGTGGTGCTGCATTCTTTCTTAGTGATCGTTTAGTGGCCTGGCACAACAAGAAACAAGAATTCGTTTCTCTCTACTGCTGAAGCAGAATACATTGCTGCCACTTCATGTTGTACTCAAGTTCTTTGGATGAGTCAAACTCTATCTGATATGGGTATTGGAATTCCTAAACCTGTTTCTATTCTCTATGATAACTCAAGTGCGATAAGTATTTCAAAAAATCCTGTTATGCACTCTCGCACAAAACATATTGCTATTAAGTTTCATTTTCTTCGAGAAAAGGTTTTGGCTAATGAAGTAGGCTTACAGTTTGTTGGATCTCAAGATCAGTGGGTGACACTAAGCCCTTAGCAAAAGAGCTATTTGAAAGTGAGACTTGATTAGGAGTTATCTCTCAATCATTACTTCGAATCTCCAAGCTCTTGCTTGGGAGCAAGTTACATATTTTATTCACTTGGATCTCCTACATTCTTGGTTCTTTGCACTAGTACTTTTGCGGTTGTTTCTCATTATGTTTTGGTTGGCTTCTCAGTTGTGTTTCATGGCAATGCATGATCTTCTCTTCTACTCTTTGTCATTGAGGCAAAAAGGGGGAGAGTCATTTGTGTTTTTCCATCAAGGAAAAAGGGGGAGTTTGTTCGATCTCAGTTGTTTTTATGGTTCATCCTTGATGACAAAATCTCTGATCCTTATGATTTACAATGGCACTTCTTTGATGTCTCTTGGCTATTATAGAAAGCTATTTGTTATGTTTTAATTTCATGGTGATGAGAATTCTGGTTCAAGTTATGAATGCTATCTCTTTGACTGACAAAGCTTGTAAGTTGGTTTCCTTGTCAGGATAGCTCTCTTTGCATTTCATAGGCTTACACATATCGGCATGAGTATGGCAGGGTCTCCCCGATCCTCTTTGAAATGTCTAAGTTGCCTATCAGCAAGACATTTCAGTTGTCATGGCGATTGAATTTATCTTACAGGCTGCTTTCGGCAAGACCTGTCTTTGGTTTCGGCGACAGAATGTGTTATCTACTATCGGCATATGTAATACCATCGGGATAAGGTCTTAGCGATTCCCTTGTGTCTCCCCGACCCGCTTCTGAATGGAAGTCTATTGGCAAAGGTTGTGGCTTCGTTGAAATTTCATAGCGATTTTGTTATGTCACACCGACCGGTGGTGGATGGAAGTCTATCGGCAAAGAGCTTAAGGTTTCAGCATGATGTCATAACAAGTGAGCAAAGTCACCCCGACCACCGTTGGAATTTCGGCAGGACTTCTCTTTGGCTTTTGGCGACAGAAAAAGTGTTCTCTATCGGCATGAGCTTGGTCGTCGGGCTGAGGTTATAGTGAAAAGGTTATGTCTCTCTGACTAATGCATGTGGATGTCCTTCGGCAGGAGTGTTCTAATCGGCATATGGTCTCTCCGAAGACATATTGTCTTACCAACCGTGTTCAAAAAGGTCTTATCGGCAAAAAACTTTCTTCGGTATAATGTCATAACGAACCCAGTGGGTCTCGCCGATGGAAAATATTAAGGGCTCTCGGTGAAACATATCGTGTTCGATATAATATCTCTCTGACAGTGGAAAGTCATGGCGAAGGCGAATAAAAGGCTTTCGGTGAAAGGTTGGCAAAGTCCTAGCAACTCAGAGTGAATATAGTCTTTCGGTGAAACTTAATGTATTCTATATAACGTCTCCCCAACTATGTACAGTCTCGATGACTTGGAAATGATAAAGGCCTTCAACATAGGTGTTGAATTGTCACGGCGACAATGTGTATCGAATATCTTTCGGAATGACAAAGTTTGTTCTCCAAGAGGTCTCCCCGAAAGTTGCTTGTTCCAGCGATTGTGAATGAAACTAAAAGGGCATCTCAGCAAGAAGTTTCCTCTTGTCTCAGTGAAAGAATGATTTACTAAGGAAGACCATCGGCATAACATGTTGTATTTGACATGTGTTCTTCCCGACTCTAGTGGTTCTTGGCGAAAGTGACAACCATAAGGTTTGTACGGCAACGATAAATTTTCCTATGACATAATGTGTCTTGATTGAAAAGAAAATTGATTGGAAAACATTTTGAGCATATTCTTTTTTTGGTGGTGTCGAACCCTATGGCATACTTATCATGAATGTTTCACGTTTACATTTGTTCTTTGGCTATGTAGTTTCTACGAGTTTATGGAGGGTTTGTTTTGATCGCCTCTGGATTAGATACTTTCGTGATGGTTGATGGGAAACCATGGGAATTCTGATTTGTCGAGAAACAATCACAAGTTTGAGGAAATTTCCGGATGCGGCGTCTCTTGTTTTGGTTGGTTGTTACTGCCCATTACTTGAAGTCTGACCCCACTTTTAGGCATTTTATAAATAGGAGTGAAAAACTAAGTTTTCTGTTTGGCTGTTATTGTAATTCAAAAGAATATCATTCTTTGACTGTATGAAATTATATGATAAAACTCTGCAACAAAAATCTAAATAAAAATGCAGAGATTGTAAATTTCTTTTCTATGAGGTATTTTAGGGATTCAGTTATTGAATCTTTAAGGTATTCTGTAGATGAGAAATCTGAGAGATATGTGCTTAACTGAAAATAGAGAAATCCTCTGAATCATTACTATTGTTCAAAAAGTAAACTGAGGGGTTGGTACTCCTTGAGATAGATATCTCTAAACGAGGGGTTGGTGCTCCTTGAGTGGGTGCTCAAAAACAGCCTATAAGGCATTGTGAACAGTTGATTAAAAGATTAAGCCTGGAAGGCATTTAGGGAGTGGTTTTTATACCCCAGGAGGGTTTTCCACTCGACAAAATATTGTGTCTCTTTGTTCTTCTGTGTTCTCTTTGTTCTACTTTGTTGTTGTTGTTTATGTTCACATTTGAGTCATTATTTTTCTCAATTCTATTTTTGAATGATTACATTCAACTCATGAATGCTTTTAATCGGAATGAAATTAGAGATCAAATATGGTGTGTGTTTAAATGTTGCATCGATCAAGTGCGTTTTAATTTGATTCACCCCCTCTCGGTGTCATTTTGCTCAACAACATTTCCTTACCTTTATGTGATTTTTCTTCTTCTCCTGAACTCTTTTCTCTCTTTTGAAAAATAAAATCTTTCTTTTCTTTTTCTAGTTCCTCTTCACTTTCAGTGTCCTCTACATCAACTCTTGTTCTTTTTGCACTGGTCTCTTGAGATACTTGATACTTTTTATTCTAGACCAATTGAGGTTTCTCCTCTTCTTCATCTTCTTCATCTTTTTATCTAATGTACATTTCCCTGGTAGCCTTTTATTTTCTTCTCCTCTTAGGATTCTCCTGTTGCTCAGGGGTGCTAAATGTTTCTTTCTTCTTGGAAATCCCCGCAGGCTTCATTCTGGAGGACCTAGGAGCAGTAGGATAGGGGGTAGAGGTCTTGACTGAACTTCTTGTACTTGAAGTACCCTACAGAGAAACAATTGTGGCTTTGGATTTCTCCATAGAATCCATAGGTGTGTTCACCATCTTCTCTAAATTAACTTTCATCTTCTCAACATTTTATTCATTATTTTTCTTCTTCTTTTCTGGGCTCACTTGGGTGGATTTCTCTGAATATGTATTGAACCTATCCACAATTATATCTTTAGGTTTTCTTAACATGATATCTACAAGACCAGTAAGCTCTACTTTTGTAACCTCATATCCAAGTTTTAGAACCCAAACTGTTCTGGGTTCAACTGCTTCCATAAAAGAATGGTCTCTTCTAACCATGAAGTTAATGCCATTATTGTATTTTTCAGCAAATTTTTTCAGTATTCTTTCTCTTTCTTGAATATTACCCAAATTTCTTTAAGAAACCCCGCAACATAGAATTTTGGGTTTCTATATTTCCTAACCTTCTCAAATGATCTCTTATTTGAACAACTAGAATATTATCTAACCATACAATGTTATTTGTTCCAGGGACCTCTCTAAGAAATTAAAACAACAAGTAGATAATTATGGTACCATACCAGAAGGGGTACCTTGATTCTTTGGTCTTCTACAAGTTCTCCATCAACTGTTATCTTAGAAGCTCACACAAATCAATGTTTAATCCTTCACCATTTGGTGAGTTGTCTGAATTGCAATGGAAGAAATAGAGTTCTCTATTTGTATAGAAGATCTTATACCCAATCATCATTAATGCATACTTCACCATCGTATCATTAATATCATTCACCATTAGGGCTCGTTTATCAAATTTTGCTCTAGTGATCTTCATTACCACATCATTCTTCACAACATTCAATGTCAAAACTAGTCTAGTGGAGCACAAGTCAGTAACCACCCCAATTTAGTCCTTGTTAATCATGTGCGACATGTGCAACCACATAAACTTGTCATGAATTTGTCTTAGGACATATTTAACCCACTCATCCTCATAGCTTAAATTAGGGAAATTGTTCCATACATCCAATTTATTCTTCGTCAAACTCTCATACTCTAGTTTTACCTCGAAATAATCTCTAGTCAACTCCTTCACCCAATAATCTACCATCTTCACATGATCATACTTTTCCATGTTTGTATGAAAATAGATCTGCACTTCCTCTGTGTGCATTACATTGCTCAAAACCCTAGAAAATGCTCCTTCAAGGTCTATCTCCATAGACTTGTACGTATTCTTCTTAATTTTAGGTCTTGGCCGCTTGAGCACATCAATTGCATGAGGAATAAACATCTTCAATCTTCACCGAACTAGGGTTTTGCAAGAAATTGATGAATACCTTGTAGAATCTTTGTTGGTAGGGTTTCACACAATGCACCACAATTGCTTCAATTCTCTTATTCTCTTCTCTCCTTATTCAAATGCTCAATTAAAAATGACTTTAGCATATGTGAAATGGCATATAAATTTTTTCTAGTGACCTAATATGCACTGAATGCAACAAATAAAGTTAGGTAAAAAAAGCTAGCAAAACTTCACTGTGTCATCATAGAAACCTTCAATCACTTTGTGAATCTCTGCAACAAGATATTTCATATAAGAGATACCACCAATAGATCAACCATGTCAATATACACAAGTGTGATGAGGATATCAACATCACATCCTTAGCTGGGTCTCCAAAAGTTTTCTATTAAAACTTCCCATGAGACAAAGCTCTTCATTTAGTTTCTAGAGGAAACATTTGCACTAGGAGTTGGAATAGACTCACACTTCACCTTATTCTCTTCCTTTTTCTTCTAGATCTTGTTCATTTCCTTCTTCAACTCCACCAGATCAACCTTCTTTACCAGATCAACCTTCTTTTGTGAAGTAGAGGGTTTCACATTCTTGATTCTACAAAACCTCGATATGTGTCCTGATTTATTGCATTTGTGACATATGACACCTTTTTGTTGAAAAAACTTCTTTCCATTTTAAATTTGCGTTCAAAATCCTTATGCCAAAATCCATTACATGTATAATAGTAACAATTAAAATATTAGAACATCATACCATTATTATAACCATTCATCATCCGACTTCTAAATTCAATAGCTTTATGACCAAATCTATTGCATGTATAGCATTGACCAAGCTAATATTGAACATTTTGGTTTATTCTACTTCTACACTGTATAGTTTTATGTCCAAAATTATTATAGGAATAAAATTGAGCTTAGTGACCTTTACTTGATCCATTGTCAAGGTTTTGGGAGGTTCACAACTCGTGAGCTTCCCATATTTTGCAAGTTAAAAAAAATAAAAATAAAATACTTACTTGATTATGGATCTTGACTATTTAAATGAATTACCAAAATATAAGGGGAAAAAACACAATAGAAAGAGACGTGAGAACATAGAGGCCACTTAAGATATCTTGGATCAATTATAAAGTATGGGCCATCAAAGAGTAAGACATAAAAACTTGAATGGAATCAAGTATAAAAATAACAAAACATATTTGACCCTAATAGGCTCTATACTTTCTCTCAATTTGTACTTGATACACCTTTTTATTTCTTTTCTCACCAATTCAAATTCTTTAGGAAAAATATTATATGAGTGTTTAAGCCACCTCAACTATTACTACCTTAATTAGCTTAGCACATAAGACATAATAACAAGTCTTCCTCAAATTATATTTTTAGATGGAGTATGTTAGAGTTGAAGCCTAGGCAAGCATATTGGGGATAAATTTGAAAAAATAAAATATTGGAGGGCTTCACATTACCTTGATCTAATTCACAATGACTTAGTAGGTCCACTTTATTTATTATCTTTAGAATATATGACCACTTTCTCTTGTTAATTGATGATTTTTCTAGATAAACATGGGTCTTCTTTGGAAAAAAGGTGAAGTGTTTAAATTTTTTTAGGAGTTTAAGGCTTGTGTAAAAAAGATTTTTTGTCAAGATTTTCCATTAAGAATAGTAGAGAATATGTGAAACATTTCTTTGAATTTTTTTAATATTGAAAGGATTGATCTTTAGAATTTAGTTGTGTACAAACCTTAAAAAATAATGTTGCAGAGAGGAAAAATATATCCTTAAAAGAGATGGATGGTCAAATGATCCATGCTCATTACCTTATAAATAAATATCAGGTTGAAACTATTAAATATGGTTCACATATCTAGAATAGGGTTACCCATAAGGAATTGAAGGGTATTACTCCCTTTGAATTGTGGTGTGGTAGGAAAATATTGTGTGGTTCTTTAGAGTTTTTTGTTTTCATACATGGGCTCATATTCCTTCAAAGAAATTTTGGGGTTTGGAATCTCAAATTTAGCCCTACATCTTCATTGGGCTCCTCAATGGTTTCAAAGTATATTGACTCTTCTAAGGAAAATCTCCTAGACTTACTCTCACACTCTTCATTCCAACACAATGGAATCAAATAATAGTAACATAAAGAACTTTCACCTTGCTTCTAATCATAGGAGAGATCATGATTCTTCACCTCCCCCTTTGTTGAGTTCACATTAATAGGCTGATGACTCTCCTCAATCTCCCTCTTCTCCTATGCCTCAATGGGCTCAATAGAATTTTCATTTGTAGTGATTATTTTTGGAGATCCTACATACACTCTAAGGACTCAATCACAACATATAGATATTCCACATTCCTACATTTCCATGGCTTCAAATACAAAATCCTTTTGTGAATCATTGGAGTGGGATATGTATATGGAGGATGAGTACAACTATTTGATCAAGAAAAATACATTGGATCTTGTTCCACTTCCTTAGGGAAGAAAACTAATTCAGAATCATCAGATCTATCAAACCAAATGTGTTATGAGTGGATCACTTGATAAGTAAAAATCATTTTTTTTGTCTAAAGTTTTATAAGAGGTTTTTTGTGTTGACTATATTGAAACCTTTTCCCATGTCATCAAGATGGACTCTATTTTCCTAACTCTTGCGATTTTTATATCTCATGATTGGGTTGCACATAAAATGCATGTGAAGAATTTATTCACGTGGGTCTATAGGAGGATATTTATATAGATTAATTATAGAAATTCAATTAATATTCTTCATTGGTTTGTTAATTGAGGAAGTATCTTCATGGCCTCAAGCAAGCCCCATAGGCTCAATATACCAAGATGAAATATTTTTTTCTCTATATTAAATTCTATTGATGTCAATTTGATTTGAATGTCTACATTTTAAAATAGGAGGATTCTCTTCTCTTTTTAATTCTCTATGTTTATGATTTTATTGTAATAGGGAGCACATTATCCATCATTAACAAATTCAAGATTTCTTTACATGAAAATTTGTCATGATTGACTTGGGTGTGCTATACTACTTTCTTGGGATTGAGATCACTTAGTCCTCTTCTAGGATCTCTCTTACACAACCTAAGTGTTCCCTTGATATCTTTTCTATTTTTATATTGTTGATTGTAATCTTGTACTGACTCCCTTTCTACCTAGATTCAAACTTAAGGAAACGTTTTCCACTCCCTTAGTTCATGTTTCCTTGTATTTCCAACCTATCGTAAGCCTTGTCTGCTTGACTCATGCTTTCCCTAACTTTTCATTTATAATTGAATTGGTTTCATTCTTCATTCAAGATCCTCACTAGCTTCATGGGAAAGCATCCAAATGCATTCTACATTGCATACAAGGCACTCACAAATATGAGATTCATTATGTAGCATGCACAAGTTCACATTTGATTGGATATACAAACTTTAATTGGTATGACAATATCAATAATATCAACTCTATATTTGGCTACAACTTTCACCTTGGTTCTAATCCTATTTATTGGTAGAGTAAGAAGCAACATTCTATTTCTCTTTCATTGGATTAGATTGAGCATTAAGGGTTGCTAATGTGACTATTGAGTCCATTTTGACTTTAAAATATCTTCACTAAGCTTGAAATTAATTTTTCAAAGTCATCATTCCTCTACTATAATACCAAAGTTACATTTAGCTCTTGAATAACCCAATCCATCATCAACAAACCAAACACATCGAGATCCACATACACTTTCTACAAGATTTAATATAGATGCAAGTCATTTATTTTCCCTCTTATCCTACAATAAAGCAGGTTGTAGATATTTTCATTGAAACCTTCATTAAGAGAAAAAATAATCTATGTAATATCTTCAAGGTACAAGACATCATCCGTTTAATGGAGGTTACCTCACCCCTCTTGCTTCATCTTCTCATGGAGAGGAGTTTTTTCCCACTATTGTTCTCTTCTTTTTAGGGAGATTTATTTGTGCATAGGTACCTCATCAAACTTTATAATCAAGACCTATCGTTTGTATCTTTTTTCCCCTAAACTACACTAAAGAGGGGGTGTTAGTGTGAATGGGGTATATTTCCTATCTAGTTCTCCACTTAGATGCCTTTCACCTTTAGTTAATTTTAATTAAGGAAATTTTTCACTTTATCCCTCATTGATTGTGGTTTTGGTCTCTTGGGTGATATACCCTATATATTCATCTATTACTTTCATTATAATCACTCATGCTTGTATTCTTTTTATTCCTATTGATAAGAATACAATTTATTCTATCATTTATAGTTTATTATTAATGCTTTCCTTTTAATAATTTGTATTCTTGGGTGCATTCATAGATAAATATTACCAAGATTCATAAAATTATCTATCAAAATGTGAGAGTGTGTAAGAGATGTAAAAGAATTTATGACATGTAAGAGTATGTAACATGATTGTTGACTCAAGTCACTTGTTGAAAAACTTATGATGAATTTATGACATGTCATGGAGCCTCTTTGAGTGGAGATAATAGATCCAAAATGAAGTGCCCAAGTTTTTTAAATGGTTATGATGAATTATGAGAGTGTTAGAAAATTTCCTGAAAATGTGACTAATAATGAGATATGTCATTAGAATTTGGGTCCTTGGTTTGGGTTTCATATTGGACAATGGTTTTGTCCCATATTTTTTAGTTTACTATTGGATGGATTTTTTCTCTTATTTATTAGGTGCTAAACATGGGGGTTTCATAGTGTATTTTACAACTACTACCATATTTTTAGAAACTCTCAAATTTGATTGTTCCAATATAACCTCATGTGAAAGGCTTGACCCTAGAGTTTTATTATAATCATTGGTGTTATTAGAAATTAAATTAGTTTGAGTTTGGAGGCTATATTGGTTCAAAAATATTTTATTAGATATATCACTATATAATGGTTATTCAAAGTATATTTTAGTTCCTACAATTGTTTGATCATATTTTATGTATATTTCTTTCTTCATAGTGTAGAAAATATTTTTTAAACTTAGATTTATTTTATGACCTTGCATCATTTCAAAAGGAACATCTATGCATTTGGCAAGCCCAAAAAATCTCAAATGTGCTAAGAGGTACATATCATCCTTATGAGGACGACAATAAAATTAAGGCAATAATGAAATGCACGAAAGAGGAGAAAATCTACCAATTTCATCTTATATGGACTTCAAACCAATTGACGTAATACAAATATTTTTTCCAAAATTGAAGCAAAGGATTTTTCCAAAAATATTTGAAGTCATTCCTCAATTATTGTGCTCCTATCTATATGAATGATAAATTTATGGTACATATAGTTACTAGGTTAAAAAATGATTAATTTTGGAAGCTACAACTAATTGAAAATCTAGAATTTTAAAAAATTAATAAAATATAGATATAATAATTAAAAATTTGAATCAAATCTCACAATTGTGGATGGTCCAAAAATATATATCTACTAGAATTTTAGTTGCATATAATCAAATTTTAGTCAAATATAGTTTGAATTGGTAATAATGATGTTAATAAGTGTTTTTTTCTAATGATGCTTCTTGATGATATAATATATACAAATACTTATTATAAATACCCACAAATTTATACTATGATATTACCCAAAATTTCAAGCTTGAATGTAAATACTTGAGATTTAGAAGTTGTCTAAAATCTACCATGATAAGACCTAAAAATGTGATAAAATATTTTGTTTCATACAAATTTTTAGACGGACTAGGAGTGAATTAGCACTAGCGTAGATATTTTAAATACATCTCTATCTAAATTACACCAAGGGATATTAGTCTCAAGTGTCTATATTGAATTTTTCACATTGGTGATAGCATACATATCTTAAATACATCTATCTAATAGACATTGAGTGATATAATTATTGAGATGCCTATATTAGATTTTTTACATAGGTTAATTAGGCGCCTCAATTTTGACATTTTGATGTCTTTTAGATAGATGTATTGAAGACATCCATATTATTCATTAAGTAGAATTTAGATTATGTTTGGGTTCCATATTTATTACATAAATTTAATAAAGGTGTTTAATATTAATCTTACTTTAAGAAAATATAACTTTTTCTCAAAATATTATAATATTTTTTTGTTAAATCCTCTTCACTAAAATAACCCAATAAACTACAAAATAACTTTTAGAACTTAAAGTTTAAAAATATAAAAATATAAGTAAACAAAATTTTAATGATGTTAAGATCTCATAGATATGTATTAAGTTGGTTAATTACAATTTAAATAACATTTAAAAGAATCACATTTAAAAAAAATATAAAAGTAACACCAAATAAATACATCATCTTTTTCATCTTTTCCTCATAGACATGACACATTAATAATACCATCCACATACATGAACATAGTATTCATATTTACCAAAAAATTATTTTGAAGTCTACTTGCTACACTTGAAAATACACATGGTCTAATTCAAGAAAGTCCAATATTTAAATGCATTCAAAAACAAAATAAAAAATGCTTCTTATCTATTTTTTTTAGATAGACTCAATCATTGTTTGAATAAAAATAAAGAAAACTTACCAATTGTTCAAATTTTGCTTCAATTCATAAAATACTACATATAAAAAAACTAATTCTATTTAACTTATTAAAGTGTGTTTACTTTGGTATCTAAAGTAGAATAGTAAATATTATGATGAATTCACCTTTCATATTCCAACAATAAATGACATGGTATTAAGATTGAGATTGCAGTAAAAATGAAGTGTTATAGAGGAAAGAAGGGAGAGAGAACACATGTTTTTTATTTGTGAGCTTTTGATAGTTGGAAAGAGGTAACTCGGGAAGGTAATTAATATTAGTTCATATCTAAGTCATTTTTTCTATGTTATAACATATTTTATTAAGGATAAAATTATGATCAATAGTGTTTAATAATATGTTCAATCATGATAATAATCTATTGATGTGTTGCATTATGTATCGATTTAGTATTATTGTGTATACTTATTTAACAAAAAAATATCACCATAGCAAATTTCCCTAGGCCTATTACTCATATTTGGAAATTTCCTTAGTCAAATACATGGGCTAATTTGACAGTTGGATGGAAAATTAGGTTATAGGTGTATGGGAATAGGCCCTAGATGCTACTTGTAGGTTGTTACAACAATAATGGAATATTATCTAGGTTAAGTGTGCCCCAAATTCCTATGGTGTGTGTAGTTCTTGTGTTTAAATTTTATTAGATCCTGTTTTATAAATAATGTCTGTTTTTACCATTGGAGGAAATTTAGGGTTTTAGGGTATTAAAAAGCAATTATTTGGGTGAGAAAGGGGGATTTTCAATTTTGAAGGGGGAAGCACACATGTCTTGATTAGAGGATAGAGTATGATGTGCTTACATATTTAAGATGGATAAAAGGATAAATAAATTGAAGAAAGGTGTTCAAATTTGATAGGTTTGTGTTTAAATGTTAACTATGGGCTTAGGGATTATATGTGTTAAAATGGGTCAAAATTGGCTAAAGTTATGCTTGCTAAATGAGGTTACTAAATTGGGTGCAAGATGAAGGTAAAATATGTCAAGCATACAAATTTTGACTTTATATTATTTCCTCATTTTAGCATACTCGTGAGCCAAAAAAAACAAGAATTCTAAAGAATAAATTAATATACATTAACCTAATGAAGGATACTAAGAAAAATGGTAATAAAGAGTAGATCAATAAAACTCAATAAATTTTGATTAGGTGGGGATAGAGGAGATCATACTATAGACATTAAATTTTCATGAAACTCAATAAATTTTGATTAGGTGGGGATAGAGGAGATCATACTATAGACATTAAATTTTCATGAAACTCAATAAATTTTGATTATGTGGGGTTTGATAATTTTAATTAAACCCCCATTAATTTTTTTTCTAAAATTTTTAATTTCGTTTTACCTCAATCCTCCAAATTTTAAGCTTGGCCATCTAATATCCCCACATGGATCAAAAATATAAACTTGTCATAATTTAATAAGTGTCCCTACCTCCCTTATGCTCTCACATGTGTCAACATGCCTACTCACCCCACTCCTTACTCACACATGTGTGACAATGTAAGATTATAATCCTAAAACATAGAAAAAGGGATCCTAGGTATTAAATGCAAAGAGCCTAGGATACAAAGTGGCCCTTTTCCAAGTTTCATAAGGATATAGATCAACAAGGTGAATAGATTGACTATCAACCATAAAGGTGATCCAATCAGACCTGGACCTACATCTAATTGAGGGTTGGAATGGATTGGAATTGATTTGGAGTGATTAACCTAATGATCCTATGTGCCCTAATATGTAAATTAAAAAATCTTGATAATGCACAGAATAAAATAGTAGTTTGCAAGTGGATCTAGGAAGTGCAAAGTGATATGTACCAACCCAAAAAAGCTTGTTGCAGCCACTATATAAGGACATAGTTGGCCAATGGAAAATTAGTATTTGATAGGGTGTCTTGCTCAACTTTTGGAGTCCTCTATGTTGAATGAACAAGACAACTGAGAGGGGGTGAACCAATTATACCTTAAAACTTCAAAACTCTCATAAATATTCAAATCCATATTCATTCAATTAACCCTTAAACTATTAGAATTATTTAGCATGAAAGAAAATAACAAAAACAAAACCAAATCAACACCATACACAAGAGAACACCATATTTACATGGAAAACCTAAGAAGGGAAAAACCACAGTGAGGATTAGCTCACAATATAAAGTAATATCAACATTGATTACAAAGGGCTCACTCCCAGATTACAAAAAATAAGATAGAGAAGAATGTTACAGTGATAAATCCATCTCAATGCAACAAATAAATCCACCACGACATCACCAAAACCTTCATAGCCTTATTAAATATTGTAGACACCTTTTTCTCACTACATATAGCAATCTAACACATGAAAGCTCACACTGCACTTCACAAATTCATACTTAACAACTCTGTAATTTGCATCATTCACATCACACATATCTATCTTATCATCCCTCAACAAATCAACTCTTATTTATACCATATTCAACCTTGAAAACAATCTCCAAGGTCGGCTATGCATCTCAATCATGCAAATTCAAATTAGGTCAGAACCAAAACATTCCCATGGTGGAAAGGAATGAATGCATACCACAACACACCTTATCCCAGATGAAAATCCACTCATATATGTGATGCCACACTTCCACAAACACCGAAGGAACTTCGTAATTAGTGTAAACAACCAAAGTTGGAAAAACTCATGTAAACACCATTGAACTTTTAAGTACACACTTCCTTTGAACCAAAGACAAATCGTAGACAAAAAAATTCACTTGAACACAACTTGGAATATTCCACAAACATCCTAAAATCCAACAAATTTCTTCACAATAACTTTCACCTGAAGAATGTATACACCTAGTACACTCAGACAATCCTGCCATGTATTGTAACTCAAGAAACCAACTTTCGAAGCACCAAACCTCACACAAATTCAACCAAAGAAAGATATGAACACTATCGACACAATTCTAAATCTGCAAGACTTGAAATTAAATTGCAAAGAAATGCAAAGAAAAACCATTTCTCCCAGACACCTCTGCAATTCATAGTTCACACACTCCAATGAACACAACTTCCTCTGCACAGTGATCCAACACACTAGATCTTGGATATAACACCTCTAAACACCTATGATCAACATATTCAAACCACACAAGTAGATCTTCAACATAGAAGAAATGTTGAGCAAAACTAGAATGCTACTCTACAACACAGAACACCACTATGACACATTATTTCTTATTTTTACTCAAATTTTCTCAAAAGCACTTGGAAAACAAGCACCAAAAACACATCCTCACCATCTTCAACACATCCTCAACACCACCAAGCCAACTGCAACATAGAAACTCAGCTACTCATCCATAGACAAAAGCTTATCAAAGCAACACTAGAGGTTGACCCCAGTAGCTTACTAATGACAGCATAATGCCACTAATCAAAGCATCATTAGAAACCTCATCAATGACAACACCTTCTCAATACCATTCTTGCAAAAAAATTCTTCTTATAAAGTTGATACCAATGACAACACAAGCTTGTTGACATCACTGACAACAACAACTGCACATAATTGCAACAATCTCCCCCTTTGTCATTGATGACAACACATGATGTGAAAAACCATCAACAACAAACACAACTCTAATCACCAACATACTGCTCCATGCCAACTCTTTTCATTTCTTTTTCTTTCTCCCCTTACACAACTAACTCATGAATTTATCTCTCCCTTTTATAACTAATATTTTTCTTTTTCATATTGTTCTCTCCCCCTTTGTATCTATATTTTTCATATGACTCTCTCTCCCACTTTGACATCAATGGAAAAGGACAATAGATTTGCATCACTCATTCTCCCCTTTGAAATTCATCATACTTCTCACCACTTTTCTACAATTTACTTTCCTTTCCTTTTACTGCTATGTATACCCCCCCTTAGGAGCACACACCAAACTACATCAATCAACAACTATTGCACAATGACAACACACACTCCCCCTAACTGCAACAACCAATAATTCCACTACCTACTCCCCCTGAGAAGTAGCCATCAACATCAGTCCAAACCAAAGAATGAATCTTGAGATCCACTAGACTGATGCATTTCCTTATGCATCTAGTATAAAGGAGGGGAAATAACCCCTAACTTCTCCCGAAGATACTCAAAAGTATCCTTAGGAAGAGCCTTGGTAAATATATCATGAACTTGATCCTTTGTAGGCACATATTCAAGCTTCACTTCATTCTCTGGCTAACCTTCTCTCAAAAAGTGATATCGGATTGAGATATGCTTTGTCCTTGAATGCATTACCATATTCTTTGAAATATTGATATCACTTGTATTATCACATAAGATAGAAATTGGTTCATCATCAACTACTCCAATATCCTTTAATGTTTGTCTCATACACAAAACTTGTGTGCAGCAAG
Source organism: Sequoia sempervirens (assembly GCA_007258455.2). NCBI lineage: Eukaryota > Viridiplantae > Streptophyta > Pinopsida > Cupressales > Cupressaceae > Sequoia > Sequoia sempervirens. The sequence continues at coordinate 46 of VDFB02335846.1, read as the reverse complement.
ATGTTGCAATATATTTTACCTTTGCAGTAGATAAAGAAACTGAATC
>VDFB02335844.1:0-26142 GCA_007258455.2 Sequoia sempervirens | reverse complement strand
AGGAGATTGATTTCAATGCTTTTGTTGAAGAAGTGGATGAGAAGCAAACAGTATTTGGGAAGGAAATCTTACAGCTTAAAACAAATAAGATTCCTAAAGGCTTAGTGGCATTGGAGAGGGTGTATTATCCTTATTCTAGCCATTTAATTAAATCTCTATAAAAGGATACCATCCATCCATCCATGATCGAAGTATCATCAAGCCTACATGTTGTGAAGTCAATTCATCATTTCTAAGGCATTCAAGAGAAAGATTCTTCATCAATTTTTGCAGCAATTCAAGGTCCATCATCGTGGAAATTTTCTACTTGCAATTTTTTCGCATTCCACGCTTCATTATTTTATCATTTTGGTTTAATTACCTAAATGGGGTTTGACCAAGGCAAACCCCCAATCCCTAACAATCAACATTTTCTCTCTTCCTTTGTGTGATTGCAGATTTAGGTGTTTGGATGGCTTGGACATGATTGAAGAATAGTTTTCAAACTTGTTCAATTCATCTCCTTATTATCTAGGTCAAAATCTACACAAAAATTCACTTATAGTCCCGAATTTGGTAGTTTCAGAACCAGACACTTGGGGGGACAGAAAGTGCAAACCGAGAGCTTTCGTTTCCACTTTTAGATTTTTAGAAAAGCCAAAGTGGACTAAGTTTCCATCAATGGTGACTTAGTCCCACTATACATTTTTTTCAATTTTTTTTTGTAGATTTAGATACCCATTTGGCTGAAACGGGCTCTAGTGCAATTTTCTAGATCTAGGACTAAGTCGCCCAAAATGGTGTAAGTGTCCTAGTATGTAAAATTTTTAGAATCAATAGCATTTTCAGTCTCCATTTCATCCTGAACAAGTTTACAAGTGCACACTTTCTGTTTCATAGCTTTCTATTTAGTTTTGTTTGCATTTCTAGGTCATTTAGTATATGTTCACATATCACATTGTGTTTTCAAACATTTTACATTTCCTTATTTTTTGCATTAATAGTCAATCTCTTTTATTAGTTCTTTGCATCTAAGACATTTCCCTTAGATAGATTTCAATCATCTTTGCATTGGAATCTCAAGGGAATATTCTTGAGTGTGCCATCAAGGTTTTTGTGATTCCTCTCTCCTTTTAGGTGCAAAACCCTAGAAGTGTAAGAAAGTCCCCTATCCCCAAAAATCTATGGTTCACCTTTCTTCTTCGTCTGAGCACTCTGTTTATATAGTCTTTCCTCTTTCTATCTTGATGGAAGTTATATTTTCCTTAGTGATGTCTTCTTTCTGGGGTGCCTTTTCTTCTTCACGCTCAATCTCATCATGGTGCTCAAGATTAGAGCTCTTTCCTAGCACATCTTCTTCCTTATCTTTCTCTTTCTCTTCCCCCTTTTCAAGAGGTGCTTCTTCTTCCTAGATTGAGCCCTTGTCTTGGCCACCTAGTGGAGGATCTTCGATTATCTCCACATTTACATATGTGTAATCTTTTTCCTTAAAGAGGTGTTCTTCAAGAGCGACCTTTTCACCCAAATCCTTGGGCTACTGGGGAAAATCTTCATCTAATTCCTAGTCTGATGTTTCTATTAGATACCGCTCATTTAGAGCTTTAGTGTCCTCTTCTAAAGAATGTGATCTCTCCTCATTGGAAACCACTTTATCTTAATCAAATTCCTTGAGCTCTTCAACTACATCCTCTGTAGCCTCTCTTTATTGCTCTACATGACATTTTTCCATATCTTCTGAGATTTTCATTGTAGCTTCTATCTTCAGTGGTTCTTTAGGTGGTGGGGGAAGAGGTAGGGCAATAGTGAGTTGAGCCATTAGGTCCTGAACCTTGGGGTCAAGGATTACCCTAGAGAGTTCATCAGGAATGTTTTGCATATAGGTCATAGAGGAATGTGACACGGTAATAGTGGTCATTGCAAGAAGTGGAGTGGAGAAAGTGGGAAATGGAGGGAACGAAGAGGATGATAGTGAGGACATAGTGGAAGAGGAGGAGTTGAGTATCATTATTGGAGCAGTTGGCGAGGTGGAGGCAAGGTGGACTGAGATATCCATGACAAGTGGAGATGAAATGGGAAAAGCTTGAGAGGCAGAAGGTGGAGGAGTGGCAACAGTAGCAGTGGAAGTGAGAGTGGAATTGGCAGGTGGTGAATGTGGCTACTCAGCTTCTCCTTCTTCAAGTTGGGGATCCTCCTCCTAGATGGTGGGCATCTCAGGTATGAATGTTATTTCTTTCCTCTCCCTTTTAGACAATTCTCCCTCTATGGCCTTTCTAGAATACACCTTGTGTTTTGGTTTTCATTTAGGTTCATCCTTCCTTTTCTTTGACCTCGTAGTTGGTGAGGATTTAGGAGCTTCTTCTAATGTGGCAGGGGCTGCTCCACTGTTAATTTCACTTTCAAGCTCATCCTCAAGCTCACCATATGTCAACTTAGTGCCCTATATTTTGAGTTGGGAAACTTGGTCATCTATCCACTATCTTGTTCTATTCTTATTGGGTTGTGTCAATCTATCAAGGTCAGTGACATCTTCTTCACTCGAATCTATCATAGGTAGGGGCAAGTTGGCCACAACATTGTATCTATCATCAATACTATTGTTGTCTTCCTCCACTATCTAGTCAGACATAGGGAATAGATTCACCGACTTCACGAACTGGGTCGTTATTCTCATATAGTACCTCATTCACACTACTTTGTCATCTGCACAGTTTTCCTAGAAGTCCTTGACCTGAGGTTGATGGGTATATTGTCTTCTAACCCAATTATTCAACTTTCCATAATCGTCCACCCTCCCTCGTTCAGTGTGGAGATCTAAGTTGTATTCCACCAATTCTTTCTCTAAATACTCCATGCATTGGGCAACAGGACAAGAATACATTCCTTACCTAAAGGTCAAGGGATATGGAATCCTAGCTCTATCCTTGTCGCTTAATAGTGTGTGGGAGTTTTCCAATTTCCAGGAAACCTCCAACAAGATCATATGGTTGTTGGGGTAGCATGGTAAGTAGTATGGATTCCTTGAGAATCTTTCTATTATGATATATGTAAACTTTGGGAACTATATGAATAGGTACCCAAACCATTAGATGAAGGCTCTGGCACTATGTGATACCCTTCTCTCAAAGTCTCATCCCATGAGTCTGATTATGTGTGTAATGAAGGCATCATTCACACTATGATATTCTCTTTTGAAATTCCTATACTACAACTAAGGATAGCAGTCATAGACCTTAAGTTATCCTTTCTTTCTTCCCAAGGTTCCTTCACTAAAGATTCCTTTGCATGGGAACTTCTCCACCAGGAGATACACCAAATATGAGGTCATATAAAACTTGGAACTCTTCTTATAAGCCATGAGCTAGCTATGTAAGTTTTCATCGATCAACAAATGGAACTTGGCCTTTCCCCGAATGATCTCCTCAATAAAGTAAAACATCCAATCTTCAAAGAATGTAGTAGTCGATAGGACCATCACCCTACTCAATAGGGTAACCAAATCATGGTATTCTTAAAAGAAGTCACTCCTAAATAACTCCTGATGTAATTTGGTGGCACTACCCCTCTTTTCTTTCAACTAATGTTGATTAATTATTCTTTTGCATGCAATGGGGTCCTACTTCTAGATATTTTTAGCACATCCTTTCTCTATTTCTTCCATCCCATCTAATATGGGAATGTGGAACATTCAACCGATAGCTTTAGTAGATAGGTCTTCCAACACCCTTCCATCATGATCGATAATCTTTTTGTTGTTGTGGTAGCACTCCCTATAGAACATGACCAACTCCGAGATAATTAGTGCAGGAGGAAAACTGACTGCCTTGATGATGCCACTTGCTCTAATCTTTCATGCATTGTCTATTGTGGGGTTGATCATTACCATTTTCTGGAACTCATCTATGTCTACGTGCCCCAAATTTGTGTCTAAAATTGAGTCCTAGTTAGATGAGAGATTGGAGGTGCACTCCACTCTATGAAAATGATATTTCATCTAATATTTTTCCTCTTTTCCTCTTGGTACATGTGCAAGCTTCTTTCCTTTATCATCTTTCTCAACAAACCTCCCCAATGCACCCACAATAGGTTCCATAAATATTGCATGCAAAGATGCAGTAAGTGCATTCATATATAAATCAAGGTAAGTGTTAGTTAAATCCTATAAAATGAGGGTTATATCCAACAATACATCATTGGAAGATCATAAAATTCATCAATATCAATCATTTAAGGTTCATTTAGATTATATGCACAAATGCAGGCCTAGGCATGTGGGTTTCCCTAGGCTAGAAGCAGTTAGGAGGGACTAGGAACAGGATGGCGCTAAGGCCATAGAGACTCATAGGCGGCCACCCGCAACAGGAATTCTGCATTATGAATTTGGTGGTCAAAGTTCTTGTGAGGCAGTTTGGCATGTGTGGAAATTGGTTGTAAGGAACTTTAAGTTGCTTGATCGAGTGTTAATGCATTTTCAGGTCTATGGCATGCGGGCACAGGAAGGTTAAAGGACATTTGGAGCCTCCGCCATTAAGTACTAGAATTAAGAGGATGGTGAACCATAGGAGGAAGTCTGCATTGTGGGACCCACAGGAACCTCAGAGGTTAAACATCATGCATTGAAGTTTGACCACTTAGGGGATGCAAAAAGAAGCTACCGGGTTGTCATATGTTTTCCATTAAGAACGACATTGGAGGGATGGATGTTTGTAGGCATAAATATGTATAAGTGGACCCGTAGCAAGCTTACTAACTTGGCTTAGGTTTTAGCACTTTTAAGATTAGGCAAGGGAAAATTCTTTTGTAGAACCTGACATAGGGGAAGCCATGGGTGCATGGATGTTAGGGGACAACAACTGGGCTACGGTCACCCGCATGTGGCCACCCGCACAAGCTGGTCTGCATGCCACTTTGACTTAGTCATTCTTGGTGTTAGAAAAATTTGGAACGATGATGGAGTTAGGTTCCACATGGCAGGCGAACGAGAGATATTTTCCACTAAGCAATGATACTTGAGCGATGGCGGGCCCCACACAACAACCCACAAGTAGTGGCCCGCAAGTCTTCTTCAACTTAGTACATTTGATCAATTGACGACAATGACATCGGAAGGACCTACAATGTGGACAGTGGCTAGGGTTAGGGGGTTAAATAACAGCAAAGGGAAGGCGGCCATCCATGAAGGGAAGTTAGCATGACATCTCCCGCATGGGGTTTAGGACTTAGTTGTTTTCATTTTGGGTATTTAGTGTTGACCAGGATAGTGGTGGAAATGGTGCGGGCCACAAATATTTTTATGACATGCAAAGAATGATGAAGAAATTCTCTAGTTCTGCATGAATGTGGAGGCATGATTTCGACCAAATTTGGTTATTTTCGAATGAAAGATAAAGTATTTAATGTGGGTTCGGGGGTTGGGAAGGCCACCAGGTGATCTAAGGTTTCATCTCCAATATTTAACATTAATTTACAAACCATAGCTATGGAAAAAACATGCCCTCAAAGTTTCAAGCATAGGTATACTTGAGAACAACGAAAAGATCTTATGATAACCTTGATTTTGATCCATCAACTCACCAAATGTAGGGCATGAGCCCTACAGCCCTCTTATCTTTCTTTGTCTTAACCCCCCAGTGGTTCTCTGATTCAAACCCTAATTGATTTTTGAAGGTTTTTGCAAGTTTTCGATTTTTTTGTGTTTTTGAAGTTTTTACAGGCAAAAAGGAAAATTGCGATTCCTCTAGAAATGCTTAATAAATTCATAAAAAATTCATAAATGCATTGAATGTCTCAGATCTTGCTCAGGAAACAAGGCGCATCAATATATTATCTTATTTGAGCTTTTACAATGTCAAAATTTGAACAAGGAAAGCAATACTAGAAAAAATTATTAAAGAACCTGGTATTTTAGAAATGGCGGCTGCATTAAATGCTGAATGGTACGGCCAGTAATAAGAATGAATTCTCCAGACTTCGAATACAATGCAAGATCTCCAAGAATAGCCCCAGAGAAGCCTAGGCGCACAAGATCCTGAAGATATAAGCTGATAAAATATTTCCCTGTGATGAAGAAGTACGGCCTTGCTGGTACGGCTTGTACAGCAGCATTAAATGATGAAAGAGGACGGCTTAATAAAATAAGGATCTCTGTTCTCATAAGAACGTTGCAACCCTCCAGGAAATCAAGGTGCTCTGAAACCCTCTGCTCAAGAGTGAATAACAAATAAGTAACTTCCTGAAAGAGAAAGGTACGGCTATTGAAGGTATAGAAATGTACGGCCCTGCTGTAGCAGCAATAAATAAAAAGGTACGGCCTCTTGAAATGTGTGCCAGATCTCAAATAAATGCCCTCTGATGAATTCGCCTCAAAAAGGTAGATGATCTTCTCTGCAAATCTCTGATGAATCTGTCAATAAACCCAAACTGTGATCCCTGTGTGAAATCACCAAGTGCAAGCTTCAGCTGGTATTGCATAGCCTCAGTCTGCCTGATCTCTGAAGAGTTTTCATTCTCCAAAAACGATCGTCTGCCGGAAACCCTAAGGTTTGCAAACTCCGATGCTCAGAGCAAAAGACAAATTAGAATATCATATCATAATGGTTCGATTTTGCCCTTTCTGAAAATATATACTCCCCCTTTGAGAAATTCGACCCAAGCTCTTTTAATTAATCAATTAAATAAAATTGATTTATTTCACCTCAATACTTAGGAGAAATATTTTAATAATTAAATGGCGCCTCTTTTAAATGAATAATAAATATTCATTAAATCAACATTTAATACTTTATTATAAAGTATAATAAATACTTTATTATAAAGTATAATAAATACTTTATAACTGGCCAATTTAATTAAATATTTAAATATTTCAATAAAGTGACTTTAATATAAAGTCAAATTATTAAATATTTCTATTAGTAAACCATTAAATATTCCAATATTTCTCCATCTGACTGCCAAACTGAGGAACTGGGTCGACTCTGAGCTGAATGGTTGAACTAGGTGCCCTGCCCGAAATAGCAGCTTCCGCCTGACCTAACTTTCTAAAAATAGAAAGTTCCTGAAAAAGCTCTCTGGAAGATTCTTCGAAGGCCCAACCTGACACAACTGCAAAGTGGAGCTACCAAACACCGAGTAACTGCCTCCAATGATCCTCTGCACACCCTGTCAGCCTACGAGGATCGAAATTATAGGCTAACTCCTCGACAAACAGTGTCAGCTAAAACGGGGACATGACATTCTTCTATCCAAAATTCAAATTAAAATGGTGAAAATGACAGGTGGGGGTGCATATTTATAGACCAAAGTGAATTAATGGTGTTCATTAATTTCCCAGTACGATGGTAGGTGAGGTAGTTGGAGCTATGGGGACCCAACCTTCCATGGACCCCCGACGATGAAGGATGGTGTGGGGCCCGCAATGCAGGTGGACATCCAAGGTTGGCTGTGGATTTAGCAGTAAAGGGATAGCGGTGAACCACCAAGGGAGACCTCCAAATGCAGATCCATAGGGCCTAGAGGATGTCGGGGAAAAATGCCAAGGGAAACTTAGAAGGGCATTTTTGCAAAAGCCAAAGTTTTAGGAAATTTTTAGGTGGTGAATTTTGGTCAACGAGAGTTTGGTGGTTTTATTACATGTGACCAATTTTAAGCTTAGAATTAGGGGCATGCAAAATGAGGCAAAGGAAAAAGTGACCCAATGAAAGTGGAAAGGAAAGAGGGGATCCCTGGTCCAAATGGGGCATGTGTGTGATGGGCACAGCAAATGGAGACTCTGTTGGGAGAATGCTCCTGAGCATTCTGAGCATAAGGATTCATTAGGAACCCTGAATCCCTAGTTTCACAGACCAAAAACCAATTTCTGCAAGTAAACTAGAAACTTAAAGGAGGGTAAGATCCTCAATTGAATCGAGTCATAGAGTACCTCAGAAGTGTGTGCAGTGAGTTCATTTCCCTCCCTCAGAGACCACACAAAACAGTGATCAATCAGTCAAGGAAAGCTACATAAGTTGTCTAACCCCAAAAGTAACTTGGACATTGCTTCACTACTAGTCATGCATCCATAGCCCTAACGAAGTTATCATTGTGACCCCACGAATATTGCTCTACTACCAACTGGGCATCCATAGCCTTGATAGAGTTGTCTGCACACCCACATAGTTGTCCATTCAAAATTTCTTTTCCTTTTTTCTTTCTGGTATTTTCTTTTGATACTCTTTTTCTTTTACTCAACTACATAAGCATCGAAGCTTATAGTGGGTTTGGAATCAAAGTGGTTGCTGGAGTAGACTTAGGATTTTTCGCTTGCCAAAGCCTCATACTAACTATCATGCAACTCATCAGGAGTACTTAATGGTGTATTTTCATGTTTAATCTGAGGTAAGCATGAGGGGATTCAAATAAAGGTTCTATCCTAGATCAAGTTAGAGTACAAACAAGGAAACTATTTTCATAGAAGCGGTTAGAAATTCATAGTAACTGATGAAGACTTATCCAAAGAATGAACGAGAGCAAGCAATAGAGTAGGCCCTTTGATGAACTGAGCACTACAATCACATTAGGATAGGAAGACACACTCAAAAAAAAATTCAGGAAAGTGAGCAAAAGTAAGGCAGTAAAGCAAAAGAACCTACCCTATCTATATACAATTATGTACAAAGGGGTGAGCTTGAACAACTCAAGCAAGGAAATAATACTTGAGGTACTACCTGTTAACAAGCAATGGGACATCCTCTCCAGTTAGCATTCTAAGATGAAAGGCCTTATCTCCTAGAATCTAAAAAATCTAAAAGGGGCCAAGCCAGAGCTTGTTGAATTTTTCATGTCCCCCTTTCTTTTCATGGGCCTTGTCCCAACAAAGGACTAAATGTGCAATCTTAAAGGCCTTTAATTTGGCTTAACAATCAAATCATCTTTTGACTACGCCTTGGTGTTTGGTGAAATTTTCTATTGCTTGGTCACAAACTTCTTCTAAATGCAACAATTCAACAAGGTGGGCCTCTTGAAATTCTCCTTCCTCATAGTATATATTAACAAATTGGAGCATGGGGATCTTGAGGTGAGCTGAGAAAATAGGTTCTAAGCCATAAACAAGGTGGAATGGGGAATTTCCCAAGGTAGCCTTGTGAAGAGTGTGATCTTCCCATAAGGCAAAATGTAACTAGGTGTGCCAATATTTTGGATTCTTGTCAAGCAATTTTCAGATCACAGTCAACAAAATTTTATTTGTGGATTCAACTAGAGCATTTCCCTGAGGGTAGTAGTTGGAGGAAAATTTAAGTGTGATTCTGTAATCAAAGGTCAAATTAGAAAACTTAAGGGATGAAAAGGTGGGACCATTTTCACACACGAGGGCAAACAAGCAACCAAAGTGATTAAAAATAAAACTTTCTAAGAAATTAGTAACTACTTTAGTTGTGTATTGCCTACATGATATTGCCTCAGTCCATCTAGTGTAGCAATTAGAAGTGGTTAGAATGTACCTGTGTCCTGAAAAAGATGGTGGGATTATCAGATCGATGAATTCAAGTCCCCATTGAGAAAAAGGCCTTACCTCTACGACTGGTTGCAATGGGACAACATTCCTTTCAAAGGTAGAAGCGGTCTGACAAACATGAAAGGATCTAATGTAGTTGTGTGCATCTTTAAACAACATCGTCTAGTAGTATCCAACTCGCAAGATTTGACAGGTTGTAGAAGGGTCGGATCTATGACCTCTGCCAAACTTGTCATGGAATTGTTTCAGCACTTTAGTTGCTTCTTTTCCCAAGCATCTAAGATAGATTCCCTCATGATTTCTTTTGTACAATATGGATCCCTGCAACATGTAACTACTGCTCTTCAATCTCAAAGCACACTTTTGTACACCTTGTAGCCGTGATATGCACTTGTTGTTTAATAAATAGTAGATGATGTCATCATGCCACTCACCTAGAGAGACGTCCTTCAGCTGGTACTACTACACTACAAGCTTAGGTCCTATTTCTACTATTATATGTGTGAGGGCCTATCCTTAGACTAACTTCATGGGCTGAATCTCCATGTTATATTCCTATAATAATGTGACCCAATTTTCTCTTCATTCTCCTAACTCATTATGCATTGACAGGGTCTTGATAGCTAGATATGGTACCATTGTGAATACCTTGTTTCTCAAGATGTAGTGTCAAAACTTTCTAACTCCTCTAACTAAGGAATAAGCCTATTTTTCAACATTGTGATATCATAATTCAACATCCTTCAGTGGAGCACTCATAAATGCAATGGGGTGCTCATTCCCTTTGTCATCTTTCTAGGTTAACATGTTGGAACAAAAGTGATCTAAAACAAATGAATAGATGTAGAATGGCTTCAAGTAATTTGGACTGACCACCACTGGTGCATCAGTAATGGCTCTCTTGATTTCTTCAAAAGCCTGCTTGGCTTCTGATGTCCACTCCACTTTAGCATTCTGCTTGAGCATGGTGTTCAAGGGCTTGATGATTTCAACAAAGCCCATGATCAACTTCCTGATGAAGTTGATTTTTCCAAAGAAAGACTTCATTTATTTCTTGTTTCCTGGCAGTTGAATCTTTAATATGGCCTAGATGTGTTCTAGACCAATTGAGATTCCCTTTTCTGAGACCATGTGTCCCAATAGCTTCCCCTCAGTCACTCTAAAGATACATTTCTTTGGGTTCAGTGAGTGGTTGAATTCTCTACATTTTTGAAAGACCTTGCACAGATTAGAGATGTGGTCTCCACTTTTCTTTAAGAACACAGTGAGGTCATCCATATATATAATGATGCACTTGCCGATGAGATCCTTAAAGGAAATTTCCATGACATGTTGAAATGTGGCACCAACATTGATTAATCTGAATGACATTCTTCTATACACAAACATTCCCCATTTTGTGGTAAATGTTGTTTAATTCCTATCTTCATACTGCACCATAACCTGATTATATCTCGAGTAGCCATCCAGAAGCAACATCATCTAGGATCCATTGACTATTTGCAATACTTCATCTAGTGAGGGCACCAGATAATTGTCTTTCTTGGAAACTCTATTTAAATTTTAGAAATCCATACACAATCTGATTTCACTATTCTTTTTCCTAACCAGAACTATATTTTCCACCCATGTGGAATGCCTAACAGGGAAGATGATTCAGGTGGACAACAACTTTTGAACTTCTTTGTAGATGATTGGATCCAATAGTGCATTAATCAGGCGTTGGCGTTGCCAGAAAGGTCTCACATTTGGCTTGAGGGGAATGGTGTGAGTAATAACCGAGGTATCATAAATTTTAAATTCATCATATCCCCAAGAAATCACATCATGATAGGTACACAAATAATCAATGATCCCTTTTCTTTCTTCTGGTGTGCACACTTTTCCTATGAACACATTTTTTATTTCTTCAATCATGCCCATGTTATGAGCATTACACTGATTGTCTATTGATTCCTTCTTGGTCTATAGATCCTAATCCCTTATTTGATCCAAATAAAATATTCTCAAGATGAACCATGCCTCATGGTATTGTATTTTCTTTTAGATTTATAACCCCTTCTATGTCAAGTTTAGCTTCCTCGAGTTTTTCTTCATCAATGATTTGGATTGCGAAAACTCAGAACTGGTAATGAAGTTGAGGATATGCTTATCATCATTAAAAACTTGAAAGTTAGTTACATTGTTAGGAATTGATGAAGTAAAGGTGATATCTACAATAAATTTCTTTAGGCCGATCAAGGACAGAGGCTGAAGGGTTCTAGCTTCTTGGGCTAATGCATCAGCAGTTTGATTTTTGTCTCAAGGGATTAGCTAAATATTAAATGCATCTAAGTCCTCTATAAGGTCTCATACCCTATTTCTATAGTTTTCCAACCTACTATCATGATAGGAATATAGTTTCCTAACTTGTTTCACAACCAACTCTGAATCACCAAACACTTGCAATATTTTTACTTTCTTTCTTAACTCCATCAAGAGCCCTGGAACTAATGCTTCATATTCTGCTACATTATTGGTGTAATGAAATTGAAGTCTATAGGTAGAAAAATACATCTTACCCATGGGGTTAATGAGTTTGAAGCTGGCTCCCACTCCTTGCTTGGACTCGGATCCATCGAAGCATAATGTCCAAAACCTAGGAGAGTCTTTGACTTCGGGGCTGGTTGAACGCGCCTCCTTTCTTGGTTGTGAGTTTTCCTCAACATCCACGAGTGGTCATATACATTCATCCTGGCCCTGATCTTGTTGTTCTTCTTGAAGGTTCCCTTTGGGAATGACTTTCCCAGCTATATGCTCCACTGCTACTTGGCATAGGCAACATTTAATTTTAGAGTGAGCAACATTATGGACCCTACACCAACTGAGTAATAATAGCTCCTGGAAGTCCATTATTGCTCCTAGACTAAGTTGATCTTGTACACATTTTGGAATAAACTCTTGGAATCCATCAAGCAGTCCAAGTTTACCATCTTCATAGGGTTCCTCATCTTGAAATTTGATTAACACCTCTATACTATTAGGAGTGTGGGTCAAGTTGGTGGGGGTACTGCATAGAACATGGACCTCTTCGACCCCCTCTTCTTCTTGGAACCCTTCTTCACCCTGATAAGCCATAGGACAATAATTCCCCAGCTCCATTTCTGCAAACAACACCTCATTTTTGTTGTTGTATTCGGTGAACATGAACTTCATTCAAGGCTCCCAATCAATGTGGATCTGGTTAGGAAACCCCTTTCATGGCAGCCATAGGTGAGAGTAGTCTATGGTAGCATATCCATTCAAAGCATGGGTGAATTCCCTCCCTAATATAATGTTGTACATATTTGGGATATCTACAACTTGAATGTATATTACCTATTGGGCTCTTTGATCCACTATAATATGCATATTTATTTTGTTCAATTCCCCAACTATGTTTACTTTCATCTTATCCAATTGAGTTACCTTTCTTCTAGGGTGGATTGGAGTTAATCATAAGGATTTGCATACTACCAATGGCATGACATTGGTTGAAGCTCCTGAATCCAACAAAAAATTATGTAGATTCTTACCAATTATTCTGATTATTTTCAAGAAAGGAGGGGTCTCTAGTTTCCCTTGGAATAGGCCCACTGATATGTCAGCTTGAGCTACTTCATCTTTGTCTTTATCATCATTTTTATCCCTGGTTTGTGTTTTTTTTTGCTCCTTAGATTGTTGCTTGCTTACTTGCTAATTTGGAGGCTGATAGAGTTGCTTTCCCAGGATTTCCCTGATTACAGGCTCACTTTGGGAGGTATCAAATGAAACCACCTTGGCAGGTGACTCTTGAGCTGATTTGGATGAAGCAGTCCCATTGAGCATCCTAAAGAAGGAATTTCTAACCACCGAGAATCTAAGTAATTCAAAAGTTGATAGACTCAACTTAACCTTCTTGAATTCTTCCGCTATGTATTCCCCTATTTGTTCAAGTTTTTCCTTGAAAGATTTTCCTTGGGAAGAACTAGTGGACTAATCCCGATTTGGATTTGGCTACCTATTCCTATTGAAGTACTAGCTAGGCACATAGGTATACATGGGATTATTATTGGAATTAGGATCAGGTAGGGTTCTGAAGTTGTTGGGAGGAGTAAAAGTCATGAAAGGACCACCTAGTTTCCTATTTCTCAAGTCGTAAGGAGTTCCTCTTTGGTGGAACATTTGAACTTCATCCTCACATGGCTCTTCCTCATCTAATAGACCATTATCTACTAAATCAAAGAGCTAGGATAAAGCTTTATCATTACTTAACTCTTTCACCTTTTCATCTGTGAGCATAACCTCCTTCTTAGGAAAGCTGCTTTCACATTTTGGGAAGGGAGCCTGGTTGACCACTAGCACTAAAGAATTGTATGGCTCCAACAGAGCCAAGTCTCTAAAACTTGAGCCATCAATTGCATTTTGGACATCCACTTGGAAATTTTTTGCGTTAGTTTGGAATTCTGGACAATGTAGCTCTAAATGCTTATTTGTCTTATGAATCTGACACCATTTAGATAGGGAAACCTCACCTAGGTAAACTCTTATTGTAGGCTTATTAGCACCAGTTGGTTGATGATGGGGTGCAGGGACACCTCCATTGTTTGGCCTTGTCTTTCATGTGTTATTTTATCGTTGTTAAGGCCTCCTTTCAAAGTTTTGTCTTGAATTTTTTCCTGTTTCATAATTCTTCCCAGAAGAAGCACCCACACCATGGTTGTCCTAATTGAGATTAGCTTGAATGCTCCTTTTAGAGGCTTGCAACTGATTGTTTTGGTTCCTCAGGTGTGTCATTTCAGTTAAAAAATTCTTAACTAGTTCGGTCAACTCATCAATCTGATCCTTCTTTGCATTATTTTACTGTAATACTAAACTCTGAAAGGAAGAATGACTGCATCATAGGTTTATTTTGTTGAGCAATTGGGAATTCAGAGCCTTGTAGATACATATGCACTTGGGACTATTGAGAATAAGTTTGTTATTGTTGAGGTTGCAAGTAATGAGGCACTAGAGGTGCCTGATTCAGTGGTTGCCCTAGATGTGGCACTATTGGTAGCTATGGAACTTGGTTCATTATTGGTGTTTGATGAGCCTGTTGGTGTTTTCCATTGCACCTAAGACATCTATAAGGAATAGCCAATTCCTATACTCAAGACTCTTGAAATGAATGGCCAACTTACAAGATCTAGTCAATGACTAAGATCTTCTACACTTTAGGCTCTGTGGGACCAAGGAGGGTATTCCTAGTGTGTTCATTTAAGATTTAGCTGTGTTGAACACATCATTACATAGATCACACTAGAATGAAGGATAATTATGCAACAATTACTACAAAATTGACTTGTTTCTAAGTAATTCTTTACCCATTCATCAAAGTGAAGACACCCTTAATGAGAATTGACACACCTAAACTTTGAATTAATGGATTTTACATGAATTTTAACCCTGGCTTTAGGTTGCTCAATAAATGATTGTTTGATTAACCCCTTAGGTAAATCATTAAGGAACATATCAGTTTCTTATTTATTGGGAAAAATGGAGTCACACATACAAGAATCAGTAAAATAGAGATGACCCAATAATAAAATAGACTACTCTCACAATACTTTGCATCATGGAGCTCAAATTTTCTGATACATCACTACTTATCAAATCCTTTTCAAATGAACGCAAATTCATGGCCCCATCTAAGTATTTAATTGATTACTTGAATCAACACAAAGAGCAGAGACATACATTTGAACAAATATTCAAAGTAGAATAGAAATACCATTAATATTTTATTCAAAATTCACCCAGACTTGTAGAAGGAGAGAGATATATTAGAATTATATAATTTCTTATATTCAAGTCATAGCTGTAAAAAAATTTAAGCTACTTGCATATGTTTGTTCATAAAGATCAAAGCTAACAAACTATTCTATTCCCATCTATTCATGTTCATTCAACCAAAAACCTAGCCAAAATTCTTTTCTTCTATCCCTTTTTTTTCAAAATGAGTTTTGGTTTCCCTTTTACAACACAAGCGAAGTGACAAGCTTCGGCCTCAGATCTAGTTTCATCACAGAATTTCATTTTATCAAAATTTCAGCTACATTTTCTTTGCATTTCAAAACCCCACATGTTGAATCTTTAGAAAATGGTGCAATTGGGGAAAACCAAAATGTAACCACCAGCCGAGAAGAGAAATGCAAATAGTCGCCAAAACTCTCCTTGTTGCCATCTGCACCATCAAGAACCAGGTAACCAAAATTCCACATACACAAGAGGACAAAACCACTGCAACAAACCACACAAACACAAAACTCAAAACCCCACACACAACAAATACTCAATTACCCGTCACCCCTCCACCACCAGCACCACACCCATGATACACATGACCACTCCTTGTCATTTCCAGAGGAAGGGAGGACACCTCAGCTTCCTCCTTTTCTTTTCTCAAGATGGTTCCAATTCACCCACTAGGGGTCTTAACCGCCAGTGGCATAAAAAAAATTACCTCCTCATCAGAGGGTAGATGATCATTCAATAGAGCCAAGTACTGACTGTAGGCCCAGTCGGTCTCAGTACCTCTATCAGAGGACATGCTCGTAAGGTTAATGGGTGAATGTTGGCATCCATAAGAGCCACACCCATGCCTTAATTTTTGTTGTGATCTAGTAAGAGACTACACTGAGCCTTTTCCTCTGTCATTCATTCTTTCTACAACATCACCCTGAAATTGTAGTCTTTGACTGCATCTACTAGGCGCTAGTCTAGGCTTTTCAGTAGAACTATCTACCTTCATGATGGGATCACCTTCTGGTATGTCTGAACCATACCTTAGTGAACTCAAGTGAACATACTTTCTTACTGGTTTTCTCATTTTCTTCTCATGATAATTGCTCACACCAGAAAATGCCCAACTACTAAGTGATAATGATGCAAATAGCAACTACTACTGTTGTATTTATCATGTGAAGCAATGACATTCAAAATTAATGTTCATCACACATGCCTAACCATGGAAACACATTGGCAGATGTACTGGCACCATTTAATTCCTAGTTGCATGGAAGTCCATAGAATACCCTTCATGATTACCAACATTTGCGTCTCCACATAAATTGAGATAAACTCAATCGCTCTGTAGGATATTAGCCATTAATGTAGGCTAGTTGCATAGAATAAAAATGGTTGTCATATGTTACTTCACTAGCTTTGAATAGTATCCATTGATCTTTTTCCTTGATGGATGATCAGACAGCCAACTTGTGTTTGATCTCCTTTGATTTCCAACAGTGCTTCTCTAAAATGTTCTCAACTAATCATTCTCATCCATGTCGAATGACACTGTCACTGTGCATGGGCTCCACAGTCCGAGCGAGTGGGGATAGGCGTCTAGATCTCGCTGAACTCACTGGTTTTAACCATCGTTCACTTTCATTTAGTGAGCCAGTGGGGATCCGTGAAGATTGTTCCTCCCAATTGATTTTTTCCGCTCGTTGAACATGCCATGCCATGGGAATGGTAGTGGGGATCAGATCCCACATTGTACCTTGGACACATTTCAACTTCTCGCCAACCTCACTACATTTATCTGGTTGGCACTTAACTCCTACGGGCTGGCGAGGTACGATCTAGATCTTCTCGCCGATCTTCGAATCTTGAAATCTACACATCAAGTCGTTTTAGCATTTAATAGACGGGACTTAGTCTAGCTAACAGTGACATGACCACTGGGATTAATGACTTAAGGTTTAATTCACCAGGTTAAAATTTAAAACCTATCTTTAGGAAAAGACTTGATATGGTGGGAAAAAGGATAACCAATTCTTCGAGCTAATGGGGCTGGTAAACTGATGTGTCAGATGGCTCAAGAGATAACTTAAATGGTTGATGACCGACCGAGCAGGTCAACCAAAAATTTAAAATTTTATATGCTTCATGAAAAAAACCCTATCAACCTATGAGGACAAGGGTTTATCAAAGAAGCTGACCAGACTCATGGAGAGGAAAATCCATAAGGATTTTAGAAGCTCTAATAGCGGCTCATGCTCAGGGACACATACCCCTAGTGGGTATGGCGAGAAACAAAATCTCTGGCTGAAGTAGACCAGGGTAGAAGGCCAAAAGAGGGGCTTACCCAGACAAGGAAAGAAAACACACTGAACCCTATGTATAATAATTTACAAAGGAACATTGCATTTCATTTTAGAAGCCTCATATAAACCATTGGCTTCGATCCTTAAATTGGAGGCCCATGGCCCCAAAACTTAGTGGTGGTTTTTACCTCTTTCAAACACCTTAGCCTGTTTCACCATCAATGGATTTTCATGAATGTTGTGCAATTATAGGTGCCTAACCTCATCACGGTCAGTACTACCCATAATACTTGAGATAACACTGCCAGAATCATCCTTTCCTATCATGGAATCAAATTGTAATGAAAAAAAAACTCTGGTATTCTATAGCATAATGAAATGCAGTATCACACCCAAGCTATTCATCAAATTAGAAAACTTCATAAGCATTATGGCTTACATATGGGAATTCTTTCATAAGATCGGGAAAAGAGATAACATAACCCTACATCTCTTTCATGTACCTCTTATCAACATTGTCTTTGGTGGGTGAAAGGAAATCCATAATCATATCCAGAAGATAAGGGGTATTTGCAAAGAACTCAACTGTGATCTCATACTGACTAACAAAATCCCCTTGGTTATCTGCATTTTCATATTTCTCACCATATGGATCAAATATGTGTTCCAAATCAATATGATGCTCTTCTTTAGCATGACATGTTATCACTGGGACACTGATGCATTCAAGCAAATTAATCCTCTGATCACCAAAGGGAAAATTTTCCTCCTTATTCTGCCCCTTATTGCACTATAGACCATATGCTGATGGTAATTTAACCTCTTTCTCAAACACATTGTGAATGGTTGTAGGAGAATAACTGGAAGCACCTATACATCCTTTATTAGTAGTGTCATATCTAATATTGTCATCATAGTTCTCTTCAATACCTAAGACACTATCATCCCTGAGTGCCAACAAATATGAACCATCTTCAACATGTTCATCATAGACCACTTGTTCAACCCCATGTTGGTAGACAATCCTCACCATATCTGTGCCACTAGATTTCCCTTTCAATTGATAGATTATGAAATCAGGGTCAACATTTTTAAATGCATCATCACCTCGGTATCTGTATATGTCCTTTCCAACAAATGTACTAGTAATATCTGATAAGCATTCATCAGGCCTATCCTCAAATAGACAGTTATTCCTACACCAATAAACATCTTTCCTTTTATCCTCTATATCAGGTGTAGGCTCATCAAATAAAGAGTTATGCCATATCTTGGACATAATTAGATGTATCTCATCATCTATATCATGAAAAATCCCTTGACCTGGGTCTTCCAAGATTTCAAAATTAGTGTAGTCACTTGAGGAACAAAGAGATGTGGGATCACCAACTTCTTCATCACTTATGCTCAAAACAATTGATCCATGCTCTGAAAATTCTTCACATGAGGAGAATTGATATTGACATACCTGCTACTAGAAGCCATGGATTCTATTTCTAATCCATAAGAGGAACCATATTCAACTGAAGATTTTTTAGACTCAATTTCACCTCTCTAACTTTTTACTTGTGCCTTGTCATAAACATCAAAAGTATCCCCACTATCAGGTGACACGTGATTAATTCTAGAAAAATGTGTTTGTGCAATTTCATGCATTTCCTCTGTAGAATCATGGCTTGATATATCTAGAGGCAAATAATGAGATATGACCTCCTTGACTTCACACTATGTTTCTTCATCCTCATCACTGTCGAGTGCATCTATCTTCAGACTGTCTATGAAATGTCAGCACTCAATAGCTAATTGTCCTGATACTGATGCTCCCTGTGGATCTAGCAGTGTTAATTTTTGTCTCTCCTCATTATGACAATCACTATCCACATTGTGGGAGGCAGTGGGATATACACACCCAAGCTTGACCTCTTCAACTATACTTATCCAATCAATCACTTGGTCAATGCTTTGGGGCTTCATATCTTCACACCATTGGCTTAATCTTGGTGTGTAGGCTTCACAAAATAGATTAATACACATTTTTTCACTTGGTCTAAAACTTGTGGGAATTTCAATTAAAGTATCCAAGAACCTTGAAAACAAGTCACATGCTAACTCATTTGTATGCCTCTTTATTTCATATAACTTCCCAACAGATAACATCGAGTTCATCCCTCCCTTGCCAGGAAAACCTGAGGTTGATGCTTGTTCTAAACTTCTTGAAAATGATGTAATCACAATATCTAAAGGGTCCTCATCCTGATGAACACTTGTAATTTCCAATTGACCTAGTTGGATTGTTTGGGCATTACTAGAACTAGCAACACTGGTTATTGTGGGTCTCCTCATAATTGAGTATTTTAGATTATTCTCAATATTTACATCCTCCTAATAAGCTTGTTGTAATGTAACTAGTTCTTTGTCTCTCAATAGGAAACTCATCTTCTTGTCAAATGCTGCTAGGTATACAACCAAGCACTCTGCATCATTTGGTCTTATGTACTCAGGAATTTCCCTCACAACCTTGGAAAATCTAAGGTTGAAGGTAGGGACCAATTCACATCTATCTTTAGAGATCTCCATGAAACTTCTCCTTGCCACACTTGGATTAATCCTACTACCAAATTGCTCAAGGAAAGCATCCTTAAGTTCATTCCAACAATGTATTGAGGCAATAGGTAGAAAAGAGAACCAATCTCTTTCATCTCCTTTTAATGACTGAACAAAAATTTTCATCACCACATCTTCAAAGTCAATTTCATAGTCACCCATTACATCTACAAACTCTTGCAGATGTTCATTTGCTGATTCATATTTTTCACCACTAAAATTTGGTATCTTATCCCCAATCTTAGGTGGAATAACATTTGGATAGCCACAAATATTATCAAAGTTGATAGCTCTGTACCTATAAATACAAAAGACATCCTGATGGGCCCAAGGCATTTTGACTTGTATGTTTCTATCCATATTTGTACTGGATGGCACAAATTGACAGCTCACCCCTACTTCTTACAAAGGATTTTACAATATTTATACAATTTGTAAAACACTACTTCAATTCCTTTTACAACTATAATCCCAAGATCTTAGCACACATATTCCATATAAAGGTTGTATAAGATCTACAATATGACATGCTTCTTGCACTCTACTACATAAATTTCAACTTACACATGAAGCATGCTAAAATTCTTGAATATTCCCTAATCTAGTGCTAAATCACCTATTAGGGAATCATTTTCATGTTGAGAATTGGAAATTCATGATGATTACATCTATAAAATGCTCAAAATTATTTCAAATTTTACAAGAGTACCTGTATGCTGGCAGCTATGAAGTGTTTCTCCACATTAGGAACAAAGATCTGAAAACTTAATGTATGATTGAATAGGTTCTTTAAGTCAGAGTTGCCACCTCCCTTCAGAGGATAAAGCTTCAAATAAGATGAAGCTTCTTCTTGAAAAATAAAACAGGTTCTCGGTTGTCTTCCACAATGGAGTCAAATTCAGATCCTTTGATGCCAACTGTACAAAGATTGTGCACTAGGCTCAGAATTTTGAGAGAATTTAAACTAAATCACCATTTGACTCTGCATTTAGTATCTGCATCTTTGGAGAATAAGAACTCCCCAGCAGAGTCATCATTTTTTTGGTGTTTTCCACTGCACCTAATACATCTCTAAGGAATAGCCAATTCCTATACTCAAGACACTTGAAATGAATGGCCAACTAGCAAGATCTAGTCAATGACTGAGATCTTCTACACTTTGGGCTCTATGGGACCAAGGAGGGTACTCCTAGTGTGTTCATTTAAGATTTAGCTGTGTTGAACACATCATTACACAAATCACACTCGAATGAAGGATAATTATGCAACAATTACTAAGAAATTGGCTTGTTTCTAAGTAATTCACTACCCATTCATCAAAGTGAAGACACCCTTAAATAGAATTGACACACCTAAACTTTGAATTAATGGATTTTAAATGAATTTTAACCCTAGCTTCAGGTTGGTCATTTAATGATTGTTTGATTAACCCCTTAGGTAAATCATTAAGGAATAGATCAGTGTCTTATTTATTGGAAAAAATGGAGTCACACATACAAGAATCCGTAATAATAAAATAGACTACTCTCACAATACTTTGCATCATGGAGCTCAAATTTTCTGATACATCACTACTTATCAAATCCTTTGCAAATGAACGTAAATTCATGACTCCATATAAGTATTTAATTGATTACTTGAATTAGCACAAAGAGAAGAGACATGCATTCGAAAAAAATTTCAAAGTAGAATGGAAATACCATTAATATTTCATTCAAAATTCACCCAGACTTGCAAAAGGAGAGAGATATATCAGAATTATATACTTGCTTATATTCAAGTCATATATGTAAAACAATTTAAGCTACTGGCATATGTTCGTTCATAAAACTCAAAGCTAACAAATTATTCTATACCTATCTATTCATGTTCATTCGACCAAAAACCTAACTAGAGTTATTTTCTTCTATCCCTTTTTTTTCAAAATGAGCCATGGTTTCCCTTTTATAACACAAGGGAAGTGACAAGCTTCGGGCTCAGATGCAGTTTCAGTACAAATTGTCATTTCATCAAAATTTCAACTGCATTTTCTTTGCATTTCAAAACCCCACATGTTGAATCTTTAGAAAATGGTGCAATTAGGGAAAACCAAAATGTAACCGCCAGCCGAGAAGAGAAATGCAATTTTTTGCGAAAAAATCTCCTTGTCACCATCTGCACCATCATGAACCAGGTGACCAAAATTCCACGTATGCAAGAGGAAAAAACCAACACAACAAACTGCATGAACACAAAACTCAAAACCCCACACACAACAAATACTCAATTACCCATCACCCCTCCACCACCAGTGCGATGGGCACGATACACAAGACTACTCCTTGTCATTGCCAGAAGAAGGAGGACACCTTAGATTCCTCCTCCTTTTCTTTGCTCAAGATGGTTCCAGTTCACCCACTAGGAGTCTTAACAACCAGTGGCATAACATAAATCACCTCCTCATAAGAGGGTAGACCATCATTCAACAGAGCCAAGTACCGACCATAGGAAGAGTTGGTCTGGGTGCCACTATCAAAGGAGCTGCTCAAAAGGGTTAATGGGAAAATGCTAACATCCATAGGAGGAATTTCCATACCTTACTTTTCATTGTGATCCAATAAGAGACTGCACCAAGCCTTTTCCTCTGTCATCCATTCTGTTGGTTGTTTTTACTGTAACTAGGTTGGTCTTCTAATCTACCTATGGAACTGCCAATTGCAATCAAGGGCAGCTCGAAGGACCTGGACCAACTGGTGAGGATTTTAAAGACCTCCTACACTTTGGGCTCTACAAGACCCAGGAGGGTTATCCTTGAATGCATTTACAACCTCTGCACCATTATCATAAACAACATTAACAACAATAGATAATCTCATTTAATAGCTCAACATAATAGGATAATACCAAATAGAATTGGTTGTTTATCAATAATATCAACTATTTGGAGCATGAGATAACTACAACACATTTCATAGTATAAGATAATCATTGATTTGCAATTTGTAGCAAGCTCTAGGTAAAGACAAACAAATATTGAACCATACAAATAAGTACAACTTAGATCAATGCCACATATCTATTGGAGGAGTCAAATTCATAAGCATCCAAGGGTTTATGATAGATTTAACACATAACATTTAAGATCCCTGATAACATTGCTTTACAATCTCATCAATATGTATTCTAACACAATACTACTTATCAAATCCTTATACAGAATATATCCACCTATAATCCCATTCAAGCATTTTAATTAATTCTTTGAATTAAATCCAAAACAAGAATCATACACACCACAACAGTGAGATGAACGAGACAACCCTTGATCATCTTATTCAAAATTCAGATATGCATGTATAATGGAGAGACATGAGTTTGAATTAATCATTTTAATTCAAATGCCAGTACTGTCATAAAAGATCAAATCCCCATGAATTCAAAACCTACTATAGAATGACTCAAAACCTAAATTGCATTTTCCTTAAAACCATCAAACTTTACAATTTGCTCTGCAACTTCACCTAGACTCGACCAAAAAGTATATCACTTGCTAACACGTACTTTTGGCCTTGAAATCCTTCTTATAGAAAAAGAAGCAACAAACAAGCATTGGGCCAGAAAGCACATGTGTCACCAGCCAATTGGACTGCCTTGTGATATTTCAAAAATTTGTTACAATAGCAATCTCCCTGGAGAATCTTCTTGTTCATTGTGCCCGCTGAGAACGGTTGATGAATCAACAAAACTTCAAGGATTCTGCACCTAGACTGTCACCAAAAACAAAACTGGAATCTGTTGTAACTGCAATAACTGATTTGTCAACCCTTAGTAGCCTACTCAGTTTCACTCTTCCTTAGTTAAATATACATTTACCCATTTCTGGTATTCTTCTTCAGTTGGCCAATCAAAATTGATTACCTCATTCACCTAGACACTATAAGGTGTGTATTTAACTACCACCTCATGCACTTCTCTTTCAAAAGACCCCAACAATGAGCTGGTGCTAATGATTTTGTCCACACAGCTCACCAATAAATTATAATTTGAGTCATCACAAATTAATTTAATTCAATCATTGATGACCTCATTTTCCTGATCCTACCACTATTGGAGTGACCTGATATTTCCCTGCTCATCAATTATGTCAGGTAACAATGTGTTGCTCCAATCATCAAAGTTCTTCACCAACTCTCTGATCTTCCTACTCAAGTCATCTGGTAAGGTCTGAAAACCTTGCAATGACTTAACTAACATCTGAGTAGGCTTTAATGATTGGGGCCTATTATTTATATCAAACCTTGAGGCTTTATACATTATGTCTAAATGATTGGCCTGAGGGATCCAATTTTCAATTAATGGTACTACTACCTCCTGATCCCTATTAATATTCTTTATTGCATCTAATAATAAAGAATATAAAGAATACACAAATGACAATCTATCATCAACTTTCTCATTTAAATGCCTCAATACAGTATTAACAACATCCCTTTGCTTTAAAAGTACTCCCTCCTCACTTACCTTCAAGGATGCCTGTAACTTTGCAATTTTGTGCATTAGTTGCTTCTTTGGAGGATCAACAGAGAATTCTATTTCTTCATCTATTAGCTCCAAAGTAGGGTTGAGGGAATGATTTTGTCTAGGAGACCCTGGTATAGAAATAATGGGAGAAGCAGGAGGCACTGACCTCGATGTGGAAGGAAATGTTTTGATCCCTAGAGCACTTAATGTCTCCCCAATTCTCTTATACTTTAACTTGTCCACCTCAGTCTACAGCTCAACATTCCTTGTTGTATCTTGCTATATTCCCCAATTATGAAATTGTACTTCTCCATTAGGATTTTCTTTTCACCCTCCTCTCTTTCAGCAATCTTTTGGGCCAATTTGGCCACATTTACATTCAAATTAGTGGCTTCTATGGTTGAGGTCTTTGAAGCTCTTTGTATTATCAACCCTCCTCTTAAATTTGGGTTAATATCAGTAACATTTGGCTTTCTCCCTTGAGGGGCCAAAGCCCAGATTGCCAAGGTCTCATATTCTTCACTAAAGGAAGAATCTTGCAATGTTCCCTTGATCTCATCTTCAGAATCTTGCAAGGGATATTTGGACTTCAGAATAGCATTAAAAGCTACGACATCTGCAATGTCCCACTCAGGAAAAATCAAGACACCAGGTTGATTTACCAATTTTCTCCCCTCCTCAAGAGTGATGCTCTTGAATTCATCCATTATTTCATCTTTCACTTCATCATCATTCTCCTAGTCTGACCTATCAGGTCTCAATTCTCTTCTCCTCTTAAATTTATCCTGGTATTCTTCCAATTTCATTCTCCATACTAGTTGCAAGAAAATTGGAGTTTTTACAAATGCATTATCATCTAGAAACTCCTTACATGCTTCCATTCTTGCATCTTGCACACATTTTCCTTTCATATCCAGATCAGAGAGAACCAATTCAGCTGGCTTGGGAGGGGAAGGAATACCCATCTGCATATCCTGGCTGGTGACAACAATTTCACCCACCAAATCTTCTTGTTATTTTTCAATCTTTTGCCTCTTAGGGCTTAGATCTGATGGTGGTGGTGAAGGACTATTCTCAAGTGATGCTTCCAAATCGATAATCTTGATTTCCCTAGGTGTTCTGAGCTTTGGAGCTGGTTGTGCAAGCAATTTCATTATTTGTTTTCCTTTTTTGTCCTCTTCTTCCTCATCACTACTATCATTTCTTTTCCTCCTGTAAATAGGCCATTTCTCTATAGGTTGGTAGGTTGGCCTTATTTCAATTGGCCTAGCATCTTGCTCTTGTATGCCCAGATCCGACTCTAGGTTTACCTTCTTGGTCATCAAGGTGCCCATGATTTCTTTGAAGTTGTCCATCAAAAAGTTAATTTTCTTATGATATGGATTGAACTCCATCAATGGATCATACTTTGGATCCATTTTGTGCACAATTTCTAATAGCTTGTCATAAGCTATCCATTTCTCCTTGTTCAACTCTTGCCTA
>VDFB02335843.1:0-38030 GCA_007258455.2 Sequoia sempervirens | reverse complement strand
AGGACGGTGACTGTTGTCAGCTCTTTCCTTCATCTCTAGCCATGTCTCCTACACAAGAACTTAATACCCATAAAAAAATACCCTAACTCACGAGGAAATGGGGCCTATGGCTCTGATACCATGTTAGATTTTTAAACAAAATGAAAGTCACAAAGCTACTGCTCTGTTTTCCAGCCAAATTGGAAATACACAAATAAAAATACGAAATAAACTTGGAGACATGCAACTTTGCTTTCTATTTAATAACTGAAAATGAACAATACAAGAAAGATAAAACTTAAACTATAGAAAGCTAATTCTAAGCTATGAATCACAATCTGTTGGGAGTTTCATTAGCTGCTCAACCAAAAGAGACAACTTCAGGAGCTACTAGGAGCTCACTGGCAGGAACTACGCAGAGCTCTTCAGGAGCAATCTCGACTCACACACAAAACAAACAGCTATTGTTGTTCAGGAGCTTTCAAAAGCTCACACAGAAAACATTCTCTGAATCACACAAAGAACAAAGAACATTCCCTTCAGATTGCTACCACTCAGGAATTCAATTCTAACTGAGTCTTCTCAACTGACAGAATAATTTGCCTTCATTCTTTTTGTCTTCAACAGACATTCCCTCTCAAATTCAAAATCACCTATTAGCATTAAATTGGGAATTCAAAATGAGCTACCACATTTATTTCAGTGGATGTCAGGAGCTGCAAGGATGAAAATCCCAAAAAACTGCCGTTGAAATTGGGGGCTCCTGATGGGTAGGTGAAGCAAGGGATTTGACGTGAGAGCAGGAGGCTCCGGAGCATTCAATTTTCCAACAGTAAGTCTCAAGATTTCAAGCCTGTAATCTTGCTGCAAAATATTCTTTCATCAAGCTACTGTAAATCTGAAGATTTCAAGCCTGTAATCTTGCTGGAAAATGTTCTTCTAACAAGCTAATGTAATGTCTTAACCATCAAGGTTGTATGACATGGAGGACAAACGTGTATCTGTCTGGCTCTTTAATGAAGGTCTAGTGATAACAAAACAAAAAAAGTCTGATAACAAATAATTGACTTTGCTTTTTACACAGCTGGGTGAACTGAAGAAGCTGGTAGAAGAGGGAAAGATAAAATATGTGGGTCTATCTGAATCCTCTGCTTCAACAATCCGTAGAGCCCATGCCGTGCATCCAATCTCCGCTGTGCAGCTTGAATGGTCTCTCTGGAGTAGGGATTCTGAGGCCCAAATTATTCCGACCTGCAGGAGCACAGTGTTACAGTACAATACCTCAACATTGAATAATTTCATTTTTACTTCATTTATATAGAGAACTGAGGACAAATATTTCTGAATATGGGTTTATACCAAAAGTTGAATTGGAGTTTTTGATAAGGAACGTTTAAGAACTTTGTACCATATCAACTTAAATAAGGCATGTAAGCTGATTTGTATTTGTTTAAATTTGTTTTTTCCATTCGCAGAGAGTTGGGGATTGGGATTGTTGCATACAGCCCTTTGGGCACGGGTTTGTTTAGCTCAGGATCAAAACTTCTTGAAAGTGTGGCTGATAATGACTTCCGCAAGGTAAAGATAGGATTTATTTTTTTCCAATGTAGGGTCATGTTCAAACAATAAAACAAAATCTAATATAAAATCTAATATCAAATCTATATTACAAGATCCAATTATTTCAGATCATATAATTGATTTGTTCAACAGGATAATCCAAGGTTTCTAAGTGAGAATCTTGAGCACAACCAAACTCTATTCCAAAAGTTCAGTGAGATCAGTGTAAGAAAAGGGTGCAGCCCAAGCCAGGTTGCTCTTGCATGGGTTCAGCACCAAGGGAATGATGTTGTGCCCATACCCGGAACCATGAAGATTAAGAACCTGGATGACAATATATTCTCTCTCTATGTAAATCTGACTGCAGATGACATGAGTGAAATTGAGGCCATTTTTCCTGTAGATGCTGCCGCTGGACATCGACACAAGCTAGAGTATACGCAAATGAGCTGGATGCATTCAGAAACGCCCCCTTACAATACTCTCCAATGAATTAAAGCAATATAAATGTTTGTATGTGTACTAAGTTTGCACTGCAATATGTGTGTGAAATAAAAGGCTTTGCAGGGAAGAGCATTTGCAATTTAGCTAGATGAAGAAAGGCTTTTGAAGAATTAGCAACGCCAAAACTGTTCTAAATAAATTGTTTCTTGAGAATCTTGTTCTACTATTTATTAATTAAGGATATGGTATTTTCACAGTCCATTGAAGTAATAGTAGAGAGCTCTCTTTCCGTAAATATCTGTGTAAAGATTTTTTTAGATTGATGTATTTCAGGTGACACTGTTTGATTCACAAACAAGATGAACAAAATAAATTATAGATTGCAGACAAAGCTTATAAAAAAACCAAAGTTTAATAGGAAACCTAATCATATTGAAAAACCAATAAAATAAATAAAATTTAATGGAATTATAAGACACGTAGATATTTTATTATTTAGAAACTATAATCAATCATGTAGCTAAAAATAAAAAAGTGTCTGGGGTGGGGAGTACTTGCCTTTATAGGATTGTAATTGTAGACTTGAAAAAAATTATGTGTTAGTTTTATTAATGTCAAATGTAAGATCTACTAATTATTGTATTCTAGTTTTTCACTATTTGATGATTTTTTGTATCTATAATATTGATTATCGATTTTTTTGATTCATTGTCTTTTGATTTAAATAGCCTTCTTATTGTGGTCTCCATAAGTTTGTATGTGTCTTTGCATTTTGTTTCAAATATCTTATAATTTTTTGTCTTTGCATTTTGTTTCAAATATCTTATAATTTTCTATTTTAACTTGGGTTATGTAGGCCATTTAATTTAATTTTTAATGTTGATTATTTGATATTGAATTTATTAAAAAAAAAGTAAAGAAGAATGAATTAATATTTTTACATAAAAAATAATGTAGAAAATAATTTGGTATTTTTTAAACGAAAATGTTAAAAACATAGTAACATACATTTGAATACTTGTAATAAGAAATGATTAATAGTAATGATATTGAGCTTTGTTAGGTGCTTCATTTTCCAAATCTATTTTCATAGTAATTGATGTAGGATAAACATGCTTCTATTCTTGTAAGTCTTTCGTGATAACGGGTGCAGAATGACAACTCCAAAAGGAAAGTCACCAATTGTTGATGGTTTTGTTTTCTTGGATTTGGCTTTGTGTTGTTGTTTGTTTTTCTTCTTTGACTTAATTCGATCAATAGTTGTTGCTAATATTTTTGTATTAGATATCCAATTTTCTTCAGTTTTTGTTTTCTTGGTGTCAAGTTGTTTGGTGGAGTTGGAGATTTCCATCCATGAGAGCTGAAGAGGAAAGACGATGTTCAGTTAATTTCAAAGAAAAATATAATTTTTATTTTAACTATAGTGATTTGTAAAAATTATGAAAGAGTAAAATAACAATTATGTACAATGTATTGTATAAACAGAAATGTATTAATGAATAATAATAACATCTACAAGATTTAATAAAGAAAAGAGGGCATTGAAACAGTTTTTAGCCTATCAATAAGTTCTTGACCAAAAACATTTGCATGGCAATCTAGAGAATTAATAGCATTGTAAACACAATTATTTTTCAGACTAGAATTGAAAGAATTAAAAACAAATTTGACTCCTTGATCAAGTAGAACATTTTCTAGAGTAAATAGTCCATCAATCAAAGCAAAACCTGTCTCCATATCATAATTTTGCACATCTGTAAGGAATCTATCATTTGAAATGAAGGTGTCTTTAACATATCCAAAGACTAAATTATAGAGTAGGTATGGAGATTGAAGAAGATCCATTGCATTTGATAGAAAAAATGATACCAATTGAGAGGGATATATTGTTGTTGGTGAAGGGTGTACGATAGTTTTGCCAATAACTTCACGAATAGCATTGTCAATCTCTTTAGTGTCTAAATTGAAGATTGTTGTAAAATAGAAATGTTCCAATATACCTATTATAGGGACTTCCCATTTTAAATAGAAAATTTTCCCATTTTTGAATCGACAAAAAATCACAAAAAATTCTCTAGACTAGCTCCATAAATAGCTACAATAATAGCAATAGTAGAGATTAAAAGAGATAAATATTTTTTGTTGAAATGTATGAATTGACTTGTAAGAAGAGTAGATTTGTACTATGAAACAAATGTTTGAAAATAGGAGTTAATTTGATAATACATTTTTTTTAATTGTAAAGAAATATACATATTAATTATAAAAATTTAAATAAGATAATATTTACTACTAATGTTTAAAAAAGAACAATAAATAGAGTTATTGATGATGTATATATACATTGAAATAATGAAAAAATATGATAGAATTTGAAATAATGAAAAAATATGATAGAATTTGACATGGAACATGTAAATTTAGTGGGAAGGGAAGAAAACACCATGCTTCAAGTGAAGAAATGCATTTATTTAACAAGTTACACATAGAAGTAAGTAATATATAAGTGGAAAATGATTATAAATGACAATAATATTATAGAATTGTTCATAATATAGAGCTTTATTTCAATTCATTCTTAGTAAAAAAAATATGAATATTGGAAATGTCTCGATCAATCATGAATATTTTAAAATTATAGTGAATTCTTTTTCTAAAAATCCTCCATATTAAAAGTGAGGAATATAAGCTCCCAACTTCAAAACTGTCAATGACATATCAAGTTGTATACATTGGATGATAAATTGATAATTTACTATTCACACATTAGATACATAAGTTTTCTTGGGAAGCAATTTATAATGACAATAGAAACACAAATCAAGAATGTAAACCCTCAACTTCAAGACTGTCAATGACGTAACAAGAGGTTGGATACACTGCATGGTAAATTGATTAATCTACTATTCTATAATTTATTAATTTATGTATCATTGCTTATCACTATCCGTATATAGATTAATGGTGCTAAAAATAAAGTGCACTAGTAATTGGAGATGATTTAAAATACATTTCAAGAAAATTAAAAAAGATAGGCGAATAATATCAAGAAGGTAGAATCACAATCTTATTTGTGACCCTATCACTCGAACAATGACAAAGATTGAGTTGATTAGTTGTTGGATCTTGTGATCCAAAAGATGTTTGTAGTTTTTTTTTTTCTTAGTTTGTTATGTTAGAAGATAGGTAGCAATGGTTATGATATATATTGTGTGTTAGTATAATTAGTAAAACTAAACATAATTTTAATATTATTGTAAGGATTGTTAACTTGTCAGGTAGATTGGATTATCAGGTAGCATGAAAGGTTTTCAATTGTTTGCATAGGAAGAAGAAAGAAGGCTCATAAAATCCAATGTATTTTGTCTAGTAATTTATTTAGACAAGTCTATTCAAGAATATTACAGCTTTTGTTATATTTCCCATTTTCTCTGCATTGTGTGGTTTGAAATTTAACATCATGAGTAGGAGAAAGTGTTAATTTTTTTCTAAAACATTTTTCTAGCTATATTCATGATTGTAATATACAAATTAATTATTTGATTTACACCTTAGAAGTGTAACATAAGATACACTTCTAAGATAATTATGTTCAAATAGTAAGAAAGTGTTCAAGTTTTTTAAATTGAACAATATCTAACCACTAAAGCAGGGAAAGAGGTAGAACTATAAAGCATTTCTACATGATCTCTATTCCTAAGAATAACACTGTTACAGTTATGACCATCCCTATGCCATAACCTGTTTACACTTGCTAATAGTTAATAAAATGAGTGAAAGTTAGTCACAACAAATGGAGTCTAAAACTTTGTCAGAAGATCTAGTTTTATTGTGCACTGTGCACATGTTTCAACTTTGAGACTGTAAAGTAGAATGAGACTATGGAGTATACTCCTGTAAATTATACTCTCTTATATAAGAAATATTTATGCAACACGAGTTAATGAAAGATTGAATGGGACCTAAAGTGGTGTAAGTTTGTACCATGCAGGGTTTTGTATGCATTATTGAATTTTTGGTATTTGTAGAATGATAGGAAATGCAATTGCACTCAAAACTAAATAGGAATTCATCTTCTTTCCATTATACAATGATACAGGAGGAAATGTTACAAATGATTGGGTAGTTTTGTAAAGATCCTATAAGGTAATTTGTTTGTTAGGAGAGTAATGTATAAGCTGAAATTAATGGGTAGATATATTGTCTTGTATGAGAAGGGTTATGTCAAATGTTTGTAGGTAGTAATTTTATTTAGTTTCTCTCTAAGATATATTGTTGGTTTAGTAATCCATATTGAGAGGACTTAAAAGAACGTTTTGAAACAAGATGTGCTCCTGGTATTCTAGCAAAATCTCATGAAGGTGCAGGGTGCTTTAGACATTCTCAGTCTATTGATATCAATTTAGATTATGATGATCCTAAAATGTGTGTTTTTTTATGTGCTAGAAGTTTATGATAATTTATGATGAGCATCATCTTACTACATTGAATGAATTCAATAGAAGATTGATGCAAATATGGGAAGCGCATGTGGTTTTTTTTAGGAGACAAACCTCATCTTTTTATACAACTAATTTTTTTAAATAATCAACTAATGCTTGATACAAAGGCAATTGAAATGATGTTAAGGAACGTAAACAACATTAACGAATAAAAAGGTCTGAACTATATGTAAATTTAAGGAGATAATCGAAATAAGTTGTGTATAAACATACTAGTAATTGTTCCATTGGAAAAGGATTTTGAAGAAAAATGTTCTTGGCAGTAATCTATTACAATAGAAATAAAGTGAAAAAACTAAAATTTTAAAATTATATAGATTACAGCATGAGCTAACAATTTGGCATACAAAAAATTCACTGACGGAAAATTCACCATCAGCGATTCACCGCACCTGATCCCACAATAGTGGTTTACAATTTTTGGCCAAACTGGACACTGAAATATTTTTTTTTAACTAAATCTTCACTTTCGGGCACCTATAGCAGCTAAACCATGAGGAATTTGAAGATAATGCAAACTAGAGTTTCATGAAATTTTTTCTATAGATTCTAAATATATTTTTTTCAAAAATTTTGGAATCATATTGCACTTCTTTTTCCATCTCCCTCAAAAACTAGTTTTTTTCAGAAAACAACATTTTTAAAAAGTGACGCTCACCGTATAACGCATAACTTTTTTTCCATGAAGGATAAAATTCTAATTCTTTCGAATTTAGATTTTCAACTTTGATATCTAGTGCTTCCACTTGGTTAGATAGTTTTTTATTGAATATTTTTTCTTTAATTAAGTTTCGAATTCAAACCAATTATAATTCAGACATAGCACGATCGTATAATGTGTAACTTTTTTTGTATGTATCGAAATTCAATTTTATTTTCTTTGTTGGATCAAGGACTTCAATATCTGGTGCACTAATATTTTTAAATTTTTTTTTTAATAATCTGCTATTTTTCCACATGTGCAGAACAGAGAGCTTGATTTTCGGTGAAAAACCTACATTCACGAGAAATAAAAAATAAATATAATAATAAAATTAAATTTATTTAAAATTATACTTTTTGGGAAGCTTATAATAAGGACTACATGCAAAAAATAAATTTTAAGTTAATTCATTTAATCCCCCAAAAGGTAAATCAAAAGTGGTTTTTTATCAGCATTTTGATAGGTGTAAAGGAGACTCTGTTATAGGTATGGTTTAAAACTAGCGGGGTTCTATCCAAGGGGGTTTGATTTAAGGTAGTTTGATCAAACCCTCTTCAATTGGAATTCTTTAAATAGAACTTTTCAAGGCTTAAATCATTATATTTTCTAAAAATATGTGATTTAAGCAAAAATCAGTTCCTGCCAGAAATTGTAAACCACTATTGTGGCAGCACATGGGAAAATTCACTGCCATGACAAATTCACCACCAAGTAAAATTCACTGCTAGCGATACATTGCGGCAGAAAATTAATCGCATTAATATATATTAAAAAATCAAAGTTTTCAAAATATATATTAAAATATGTTAATGCAGTGAATTTTCTCTGGCATGAATTTTACTTTGCGGTGAATTTGTCATGGCGTTGAATTTTCCCATAGTGAATTGTTGGTGATGAATTTTCCATCGATGAATTGCTAGCAGTGAATTTTCCTAGAGCCAACAATTTATATAGAGAACAATTGTATTGATAAAGGAAACCAGTTAGTAATAATTGTTAAAATTTAGTAGATCTATATGTTTTGAATCTTATCTTTCTGGTATAAATCTTATTTTTTTGAGATACGTTAACCTGGAAACTATATATTTGATTTGTGTCATCTAATTCTTAAAAATTCTCTTTTAACTATGTTATCTATTTTGTATATTTAGGATAGTGATATGTTGAAGGCTAGAGGCAGAGGAGCATTCAAAAAAAAAAAATCAACTCAACTCAGAATTGAACACAGAGAGCATAAATTTAAAGCACATAGAATAAACCTAGAAAAAAATGATATTGTATTAATTCATTCAAAACATATGCCTTTGATTTCATGAAATATAGTTGTTGTTCAAATTTTTCTACTAGAGAGCTTTTTCAAAAACTTGTTCACCTTCTTCTCTCAAAAAACATAAAAAAAACTATGATAAAACTTCACCAGCAAGAAAAGAGGTGAAATAAATGCAATTAATTACAATATCAGTAACTTCATATTCACGTCAAGTGAAAAGGATTTTTAACCCAAATTACAAACAAAACCAAATTAAATATTGTCCTGTAATATTAAATGCTCGAAAGATATTCCATGCAAAAATAATGCGGCCAAAGAAAAGACTTCACCGCACAACCACCAACAACATAGGAGGACCAAGCGGGACATTGGTTTACCCGCACCACCACACTACACATGAAAAGGAGCCATGGGATTGCTGTAAACACCACACAGATGCACACAAAGAAAAGAGAGACAGCGGGATGGCGGGAAACAACGACAAGAGTTGGGAGAAATTCCAACACTCCTCCTTAATCACAACTACTGTCGTAGTGATGCCTAAATGATTTCTCTGATAGATGAAGTTTTCTTTTCCAAGTGCCTTAGTGAAGATGTTTACGCATTGTTCCTGAGACCTGCAAAACTCTAAGAAGATTTCACCATTGTTGATTAACTCTCTAATGAAGTGATAATTGGTATCAATATGTTTGCCCCTTTTGTGAAAGACTAGATTTTTTGACAATGCTATTGCTGAGCTATTGTCACAAAATATCTTTGTTGCATCCACTTGTTCATTCTTTAGCTCTTTCAGCACTCTTCTCATCCATACTACTTAGCAAGATGCACTTCTTGCTGCTACATATTCTACTTCTGCTAATGAAAGAGTGACTATTGGTTGTTTCTTTGATGGCCATGAAACTGCACCAGTGCCAAAGTGAAAGATATAACTAGACATGCTTTTTTTGTCATCAACAGTTCCAGCACAGTCACTATCAGTACACCCAATCAGCTTGAACTCCTCTGAACTTGAATATTGAATACCATAATTCTTTGTTCCACTTACATATCTTAGAATTCTTTTTCCAACTTTCCAATGCGTATCTTTTGGAGTCTCCATGAATATGGAAATTAAGCTTACAACATACATTATGTCTGGCCTTGTGGCTATTAGATACATGAGACTGCCAACAAGTCTCTTAGACAAAGTTGAATCCACATTTGAATCTTTATCATCCTTACTTGACTTCAAACCTATAACAATTGGTGTTGGTGTTGATTTGCAATTTGTCATGTTAAACCTCTTCAAAATATCATTTGCATACTTTGTTTGAGAGATAAAGATACCATTTTCATTTTGATTCACTTCAATTCCTAAAAAGTATTTCATGAATCCCGAATCTGTCATTTCAAATTCTTTCTTCATAGCTCCTTTAAACAAATCAATTAATAAATCACTTGTGAAATCAAAGCATCAACATACAGACATACAATCAAAATTTCACCTTTTTAATTTATCTTGGTGTATAATGTAGGTTCGTTGTTGCACCTAATGAAGTCATTTTGTAGAAGATATGAATCAATTATGTTGTACCAATCTCTTGGAGCTTGCTTGAGAAGATACATCGCTTTCTTCATCTTGTAAACTTTTTCTTCTTGACCCAAAATATCATACCTAGGTGGTTGTTCCACATAAACTTCTTCAAGATATCCATTTAAATTTTTTTATTTTACATCCATTTGATAAACAGGCCACTTGTTTTGAGCTACTATGGCAAGTATCATCCTTACTATTTCAAGACATGCTACAGGTGCAAAGGTTTCATTATAATCAATTCTGGGCTATTGTGAATATCCTTTTGCCACTAGTCTTGCTTTATGATTTTGCACAGTACCATTTGCATTTAATTTGGTTTTATAAGCCCACTTCACTCCTATTACTTCCTTATCTTTTGGAAGACTCACTAACTCCCATGTTTGATTCTTTTCAATTGCATCAATTTCTTCGTCCATAGCACATATTCATTTATCTTATTTAATTGCATCTTCAAAATAAATTGGATCTTCAACTTGAGAATAGAATGCAAAAAGAGACATTTGATCACTATTATTCTCACCTTCATTTTGTTCATATATATCCCTTATACTTCTGATTTTTTGTCTTCTCATGCTTGCCAATGTAGGATTTGATAAATCACTTGAACTTGCTAAATGTGGACTTGATGGTCCAGCGCCAAAACTTCTTGTTGTGGATGGTTTTTTTTGTCCTCTTGTTGCTTCTCTTACATTTGATGATGGCGTCACTTATGAACCACTTGGTTGAGCTTGAATGGGCATGGAAGGAGTCACATTAGTAGGAATAAATTTGTTGGTACATAAACTTCATTTTCCTCTTGTGGTATACATGTTGATACATTGACTGTTTTTTCTTTACTTCCATCCCATGCTTCATCTTCTACAAATTGTACATTTCTATTGATTATGACTTTCTTAGTTGTATTATAAATTTTTTAAGCCTTGGATTCATCACTATATCCAACAAATATGTATTTTTCTCCTTTGTTATCTATCTTTCTTCTTAATTCATCAGGCACATGAGCATATTCTACACAACCAAAAACTCTCATGTGAGCAACATTATGTTTTCTTCCAGTCCATGCTTCTTCAAGAATTATATTCATAACACTTTTTGTTGGACACCTATTCATTATATATGTTGCACATGATACAACTTTAGCCCAATATTCATTTGGCAAATATTTGGCTTTCATCATGCTTCTAGCCATCTCCATAATTGTTCTACTTTTCCTTTCAACTACCCCATTTTGCTAAGGTGTGTATCTAGTAGTAAACTGTTTATAGATGCCATGATCTTTGTAGAAATTTAAAAATTCTTTTGAAATATATTCACCTCCTCTATCCTTCCTCAAAGCTTTAATGTAATACCCACTTTTCTTTTCAACAAGGGTCTTGGAATGACAAAAGAAATCAAATACTTCATTCTTATTCTTTAAAAAATAGACCCATGTTTTCCTTGAATAATCATCAATAAAAGTTAGAAAATAAGAACTTCCACTAATTGAGGGTGTTTGCATAGGTCCACACAAGTATGAATGTACAATCTCTAAAGGGGTTTTTGCTCTAGTTGACTTTCTTGCTAGAAAAGCTTCTCTATGTTGCTTTCCTAAAATACATCCTTCACATACTCTTTCAGGTTTTTCTATTAGAGGTAATTCCTTGACCATACTTTTCCTATGAAGAAAATTTAAACCTCCAAAGTTAAGATGCCCAAATCTCAAGTGCCATAACCATTTTTCATCTTTTATTTCTACTTGAAAGACAATTTGCATAACTATTGTGGTTGCTTGTGCTTGTGCATAGTTTACATTCAAATCTGATTGAATCTTTAGAGGTAACATTCTATTATTTGTCATTTTTAACCTTAGCAATGAGTTGTTGCTTGGATATTTATCTAAAATTGTGCACAAACCATTTTTGAAAGTTACTCTATATCTTTTTTGAACTAGTTGTCCTATTTGAAATATACTTTTTCTCCCCCTGTTTAGTTAGAATGTTGACATTTCCTTTTCCTTTAACTGACACTTTATTGTCATTGCCAAATGTTACATCAAACTTTACATTTTCATCTAGTCTTGAAAACATTTCTAGATTTCCTATCATATGGTTGCTACAACTTGAATCTAAAAACCATACATCTTTTTCATTTCCTTGTGCAACATTACATGCCAAAAAAATTGTTCTCTTTTTTTAGTTTTTGGTCTTGACTTTCTTTTGTAAAATTTTCATTTTTTTTACCATAATCATATTGTTTCTTTCTACACTCATTCATGTAATGCCCAAACTTTTTAAAGTAGTGACATTGGATTTGAGACTTATCATACCTTTGTCCTTATAACAGATTTTGAGATGAACTTGAGCCTAATTTTTGGCTGCTGCCTCTTCCACTTGAGCTTGAAGGGCTGCTTCTTCCACCTCTGTAAAAATATCTTCCTCTTCCTCTGAAATTTGATCTTCCTCTGCCTCTTCCTTGGCTGATTGAAGCTTGTGACTTGAAAGCATGCTCCAATGACATGTTTGTAGACCTGCTCAACCTCTGTTCATGAGAAATGAGAGATGCATGGAGCTCATCAACTAAGAACTGTGAGATGTTCTTTGTTTCCTCTATGGTTACAACAATAGACTCAAATCTTGTGGGAAAACTCAGAATCTTCTCAACAAATCTGAGATCTTCTAGATTCTCACCATGAGATCTGATTTGGTTCATGAGTCCAATGATTTGAGTAAAGAATGAATCTACTGTATCATTTTCCTTCATATATATTGTTTCAAAGTCTCTTCTCCGCGTTTGTAGCTTTGTTATTTTCACCTTTTTCATACCTTGATAGGCTATTTGGAGAGTATCCCATGCTTGCTTGGACTTTGTTGCTACTGAAATCCTTGGGAAAATGCTCTCATGTACTGTTTGAAATATGTAAAAGAGTTCCTTTGAGTCCTCCTTCTTGTTATCTCTTAGCAAATCTTTCTCTTATTGTGTCAAATAATTGCATGCTACTGCATCATCTGGCTATGGATAGCCATTCTCAACTAGATCCCAAATATCTTGAAAACAAAATAGTGCCTTCATGGTAATTTCCCAATAATCATAATTTTTCCCATTAAACTGTGGGATTTGTGGGTTAGTCAAGCTTGTGCTTGCCGCCATTCTTTCACTAAAACTCTTAAGACAACACTTTTACTAAAATGAACTGGCTCTGATACCACGTGAAGGCCAGAGATAGAGGAGCATTCAAAAAAAAAATCAACTCAACTCATAATTGAACACAAAATTATACAATGAGAAGAAATTTAAAGCACATAGAATAAACCCAGAAAAATTGATATTGTATTAATTCATTCAAAACATATGCGTTTGATTTCATGAAATAGAGCTGCTGCTCAAATTTTTCTACTATAGGGCTTTTTTAGAAACTTGTTCACCTTCTTCTCTCAAAAAACATAAAAAAAACTACGGTAAAAACTTCACCAACAAGAAAAGAGGTGAAATAAATGCAATTAATTACAATATTAGTAACTTCATATTCACATCAAGTGAAAAGGATTTTTAACCCAGATTACAAACAAAACCAAATTAAATATTGTCCTGTAATATTAAATGCTCGAAAGATATTCCACACAAAAAGGATGCCGCCAAAGAAAAGACTTCACGCACAACCGCCAACAATGTAGAAGGATCAAGTGGGACAATGGTTTACCCGCACCACCGCACTACACAAGAAAAAGAGCCACAGGATTGTGGTAAACACTGCACAGACGCACACAAAGAAAAGAGAGACGATGAGATGGTGGGAAACAATGGCAGGAGTTGGGAGAAATTCCAACATATGTTATAATTCCTTTTTATTTGCATAGTAAGTGGGTATTAGGAAAATTGTTGTTGTAATAGGATTGAATTTTGAGAGTTTCAGTCTTTTTAATCAATTTTTGGTTGCTTAATGATGCAAAACAATAGTCACATAGGCTTATATTAGCCTGTTTATATGGTAAGAGGCAAACTCAAATATATTATCACATATTTTGTTTTAATGATTTTATTATGCTATCATTTCCTATGTATGCACGATTCATGTCATTTATTTGCTTAATTTCATGTTCATAGTTTATGTAACTGCTGTCATAAATTTCAGCATTTACATAGCTTCAAATTCTATGTTAAAGGTTGTTGTTGATGAAATAGGAATGGAGCATCTGTCCAATTATAGAACAAAATAGGTATTTAACAATTCATAGCATAGTTTTTCTTGTCTATATTTGAGAGGTAATATGTCAGGCATTGTTTTGTTTATGTTACTAGTTACACTTAAATTAAGAGCATGTCTTTTTTACTGAATGTATGTCATATCCTTGCATCAGTTCTCTATCTTAAAATTTTATATCCTATTCAATTGAAATCGACGTTAATCTCCTTCAATAAGCCCTATCTTTGTAATAACTCATTATGCTTCTTTTGCAAATCTTTCCTTATTTGTGAAGGGTGCTTATTGCACGTGTGGATGGTTCCTAATGCTCTATTCATTAGATCCCAGGTTAATTAAATTATTGTTGTTAATAGAAATGATGCTATGAATCAAAAATTAGTTCTTTCCAAAAGGATAAATTTTACTATGTTCAAGTATTTGTCTTCTTATTTAAACCTTAACGTAATCCAAAGTTGACTAGTTTTTTTGTTGGGATATTTTTTCTATGTATTTATGTAGTACTAATAATTCATTTGGTGCATGTTGTGTAGGAATATTCATATTTTATTTTTGAAGAGGTTGGAGAGGATTTCAGCTTGCCTAGCAATCATAGACCTACTAAAAATCTAGATACTGATAATTTAGAGCAGGCATCTATGGACACAGAGTTAGCATCATCAAATAAGACAACAATATTATACTAGATACAAGTATTGGAAGCAATATTATTGATAAGAGATATCATATGAGCTCAAATTGGATTCTATTGAAACTAATCATTGTAACTTGATGGCTGATGCCTAACAAACTATGAATCAATTTAGATTTGTTTTTATACCACAATTTAGAATTTTGTGTAATACTTAGGTCTAATAAGACAACTTGAATGGTTTTCAAAATATATTTGAATGCCCATTTCAATCAAATGTATACACCATCAGAAGGGAATCAACATATATAATTCCATTTCAATGCTTAGGCAATCATTGGAATTAACTATTTCATTTCCCAGGATCATCATGGAAAAAACAGGCCCTTAAGTGGCAAAAAATTCAGAAAAATCATAGTTAGGCAACTTGACATAAAAAATTGAAAAAGTTATGTATATTATTTCAAAAAAATGTAAGAATAGAATTTGTAGCAAATTAAATGTAGTTTCTAAACTACTAGGTTTATTTTTATTTTTTAAAAATCTATTTGGTGAAAATTTGAAATTTCAATGTAGTAGTACTTAAATTTCAGGGAAAAAATAAGAAGTAGGTGTCTGTCTGACCACCCTAACCACAATAATTTAATGATAAGATTTTTTTATAAGATTTTAGATATAAGAAGAGGACTCATGTCCTGATGTGATGCATATTTTTTTGTAATTTTTTTCAAAGTAAATAATTAATTATGAATTTTTTATTGCAACTTTTAAAAAATATAAAAACTCGTATGTCTAACCACCTTAACTTGGTCAAAACTTCATGAAATTCAATTCTTTTTTTTTTTAATCTTATAGTATGCAAAGCATAGAATGTGATGCATGTTTTGGATTCAAAAAATGTGATATCATTTGAAAGGTATAGATGTTTTTCAATCAGCCTATCAATTAGGACTTTAGTTGTAATTCAAATAGAAAATGAATAATAATAATTTATTAAATTCAAAGTAGAGCATAATTTATATTGGTGGAAAGCTAAGAATCTCCTTTAAAAACCCTTTTCGTTTCATCAATTTTGGGTAAAAAAAAAGTCGTCAGCCACATAGCCTACAAATACCCATCATATTGCCACTTTTTGGCCCATCATGATCCTGCACATACCCAATCATTGGAATTAACTGTTTCATTTCCTTCTTGTTGTATTTAGAAGGCTATATTTAATAAGTATGGAACATAATACTTTATCTTTTGGATATCCTGATAGAGAATACAAAGGAGATTTGTGTCCATAAATATTTAGTTTTGGATGCATACATGAATTTTTTATGAATTTTAAACCTCTAATTGGCACAAGGCTATAATTACTTCCATATTTTTGAAACTTTTGCATGCAATTTTTTAATGAAATGAAAGAGACGCATTCTTGTGGTACTCATGATGATAGGAAAAAATGTGAGTAGCTGCAACAAGAAATGGAAACGGCTAGATTTCTTCAAATGTATCCTTCTCTACTATTTTTTTTTGTTAGATTAGTTTTATATGTAAGTACTTTTCTTCTAGTAGAACCCTTTTCTTATAAAATATCATGAGACACTTTATAATGAAATTTTCATTCCATTCATAATATGTAACATCTAAAGATCCTATTGTAGCTACTACTGTCAATTGCCTCCCCATCCTTACAATTCTAGGATACTATCCTACAAGAAGCTAATGCCCAAATCCATGAATAAGTAATGTTACTGGAAATTGAATTTTGCAATAGAAATAATATATCTAGAGATGTTGGATGAGGTGAAGCCAAATTAGGATGTTTCACCTTTGGGCTTGAGTTGAGCATCAAATTGTGGGAAAACTTGTTGCACAAATTTTTTTGGATTTGTTGTTGACCCTAACA
Source organism: Sequoia sempervirens (assembly GCA_007258455.2). Taxonomy (NCBI): domain Eukaryota; kingdom Viridiplantae; phylum Streptophyta; class Pinopsida; order Cupressales; family Cupressaceae; genus Sequoia; species Sequoia sempervirens. The sequence goes on along the minus strand of VDFB02335843.1, from coordinate 21,294 downwards.
TCTTGTAAGTGTGAATGCTCAACGGTTACAACAAGAAAAAGAAGGTTGTGGAATTTCCATGGCTTCTAGCACACTAAAAAATGCTACATCACTAGTAGTGCAGGATCAACGAAAGACATTGAAGTTTGGATTTGCAGCCAAAGTTTCCTCCAAAGTAGTTTCAAATATAGTTCATATTTAATTGATTGAGTTCAACTCCTAATTGATTTCTTAGTATTGGATTTGGATCAATTTGCAGGTCACTTGTTGGAGTTGCGCTCCCACTTTCTTCATCAACAATTAACTAACATGTTTTTGGGCATTGGATTTTTGTGCATGGATTTGAACACCTAATTTAGCCATTGATTTCTAGAACATGGTTTCAAAAATCACTAAAGGTTTGTGGTTTATGTTTTGATTGTATATTGAGTACTTAGGATTGGGGTATTTTGAATGTAGTTGCAAGTATTTTTATGTTGATATAATATCTCTAGAATTGTATGTTAGTGTGATCTTCTGTGAAGAGTTGAGATTGGTTGTATTGTAGCAGAGTTTACTGATAATATATTAGTTTGAGATTTGGAAGCTAGGCTTTTTCTAAAATGGCTTTTCCAAGCAATACAATATTGCTTGTAATGGAAACATATATGCATACATAGAAACAAGGGAGCAATTCATATTATTATTTTTTAGTCCCACTTTATTTTTGTTACTAACCAATACTTGTTATGATGCTTGAGTCCAAAGCTTAGCTGCAAAAAGATTCTCAAGTGATGGATATGCACCAGTTGATGAAGGCCACACTGATCCCACTATCTTGTACCATCAATTTGTGTCTTGTAGGAAAGAGCCCAATGAGCCTATTAGCATTTACAACACAGGATTTCACAAAACATATGTAGTAACAGAAAAAGAATCTTTTTTCCTTACTTAATTTGGGAATTATTGCCATTGAGTTAACCTAATGTTGCCTAGGTTTAGTGTTGCAATGTGTTGTAACACATTCACATTGATCTTGGGCCCCTTTTTAATAAAATCTACTTAACTTGTATGCTATTTTAGGTGTTCTAAAGTGTTGTAACACACTTTCACACATATCTAGGGCCCTCTTAATTAGTTATGGTTAATTAAAGTTAATTATCCCCTTTAATTCAAATTTAAGCCTCATTTGTGTCACCTTCTGAGGATCCATCCTGACACCCATAATTCAAATTATAAAACATTTAATTGGGAAAATTTGAGGTCCTAGAAAATGGTGCTAGGAACATTAGGTGGTGAATGGGTCCTCTCTCTATAGGACCCCCCTTTCTTTGCACATTTCACATGGGTTTCTAATGTTCTTTCACCTCCCGAAGGCAAGGTCTTGGAAACTTGTGCCAGGACCCATTCAACCTAGGTGGCGAATGGGTCCTCCCTTAATAAGGACCCCCTTTTTGAATTTTATTTTGGTGGGATTATAATAACATTCATTTCCAAATCTCGTGTTGGCTTGAATCATTTGAATTTCGGGGTTAATCTCTTGATTTATTATAAATAAGGGGTTTATTCACATAGTTTTACCTAGCAACTTTGAGAGAGCATCCTAATACTTTACAAGAGCATTATAGAGCACTTCAAGATAATTTCAAAGGCATTTCAAGGTAGATTATGAAGGTTTCATTGTAGCAATTCAAGATCATTTAATCATATCAAGGGTTTAGTGCATTCATGCATGCTGTTGAGCTACGATAGTTGATGTAGCATTGAAGATCCATATTGCAAGCATTGTTTCACATCCATTTGAGATCAAGATCTACATTCTTCATGGTCACTACATGTTATATTGTAGATTTACACTCCAAGACAACATCCAAGGTATCTACATTACATCATTTCATGTTCATGCTTCAATTCTCTTATTTCATCATTTGGTTTAATTACCTATATAAGGGGTTTGACTTAGGCAAACCCCTATTCACTCAACAAGTTTTTTCTTCCCTTGAATGTGTGTTTGTAGATTTACAGGTTGAAGATCAAGTGGAGAAGAAGTTTAGAGCAAGATTGTCAAAGTTGTCAAGTTACAAGATTAACCTTCATAGTGCAAGAATAAAGAATTGAAACTACCGAATTTATTATAGGTTTTTGAGAGCTGATAACTAAGGATCTAAGAGTGCATACATCAAGGAAAATAACCTAGATCTCAATTTCAAAAACCCTAACAAGGACCCATTCACCACTAAAGGCGAATGAGTCTTTTGTGCCCTAAAAAAAGGCTTCTTGCAGTAAGGTACACATCATTTTAGGCTCTAAAAACTTCCCTCATAGTTGCTATAATAGTTAGGGTTAGTTTCTGATTCTTATTTGCATCTTATCATACACATAAATTCAATTTTTTTATGGTGGAAAGTAGTGGTTTATCATTTTGTTAATTCATTTTGATGCAACGCTCTTTTTCACCATTAAACAAAATATAAGAGGTTAGAAGATCCATACAATATGCTTGAATTAGCTGCAATCTAGACATACTTTAAATCATTTTATCCCTTGACCAGCCTATTCCTGAGAAAATTACCAAAAGGAAATAGGGACACATTAGAAAAGGTATATAATGAATCCATTGTCTTTTCTCAACAGATGGATCCCTAGGTAGGTAACCCAAGTCCAGAGAAATCCCATCCCTAGGTTTTCTAAGTATGCTTAATCAAATCCCAACAATAAACAATGCATTAACTAATCATACACCATTGTTGAATCCTATCCTAGGGATGATGAATCGATCTCAGAATTTGTTATCCTACCAACTGGTGAATAATAAACCTCATATCACTCCCATGATTACTTATCCAAGGAGTGGAAATGAAATAAATACCACCAATGGAGCGAGATAGCTAGGAACCGCCTTCTTCAAACAACAACACAACCAAAACATGCATCAAGATTCAAGACCCAATGCTCAACTAGCATCAGAGTTCAAGGCTATGAAAAAGACCTTATCTCAGGTTACAAATGAACTCACTTATTTGAGAATTAATCCCTCTCAAGGAGGAGGTAACTTGAACCATAATTATAACTAGAGTTACAACTAGAATCAAAACAATAATCAGAATAATATAGAGAGTATCTAGGATAATGCAAAAAGATCCCCAATCCACCCATGAGAATATAAAAACAATGGTGGTCAATTCATACACCGTAGTTAGGGGAGTCAAAGTTAGTTTTTAGAGGAAGAAGAATTTGCATTCCCTTTCGAAAATGAAAATGAGTCAGAGAGTACTGGCATCTTTGCATTTCAGCAAGGAAGGAACAACTACAACTTAAGGAGTAAACATGAACCACTTACTGATGGGATTCCCCCAAGGTTTGGTCCCACTCGTTTGAGGCTGACAATAATCTTGTGGCTCCCAAAGGACCTTTTGGAGGCAGCTTCAGGCCTATTAATCCCCAAATCTACAAAACTCCTAGTTCAAGTGAGGAAAAATATAACACATTAGAGGATATAAAAAAGACAAAACCTAATATCTCTCTCTGTGACATGTTGTAGAGTTGTCCAAAGAAGGACACCTTATTTGAATCTCAGATAAACCCCGAGTTGCACCTGTCAATAATCCTCAAAAGGATAAAAGTCAAGCTTTGAGTTCCTTGGATGCAATGGCTACAATATTCAAAGGGAAAACTAGAGTTCTCCCATTTCTATTAAGTGTCCAGATGTTTGGAAAAAAACTTATAGAATTATTTGGTTGATTTTGGACATCGTGTAATGTGATGTCATATTCAATATGCCAAAAGTTATGGATGACCCCTAAACCTGTTAATAGAGTAGTGGTACAATTAGAAAAAATGAATGTCAAAGTCATAGGAAGGTGAAAAATGTGCATATGCAACTAGCCTTAGACCCTCAAATTCAAGAGTATATCCATACGCATGTGGTAGATATTCTGAAAATGTATGGGATGTTGCTTAGCAAAGAGTAGACCAAATGTCTAAGGGGATGGCTTTCCATGGACTTTACCCAACTATAGTTACCATGGAGGTGATTAAACAACTAGACAAAGATAGATGTAGATGTTAGAGTAAAAAGTATTTCTTAATTAATTATTTACTTAATTATTAGGTCCCTTTTCACTCTAGTTACTTAAACTTACTTAGGTCATATCTAATTGCATTTATTTATTTAAATAATTCCTTTATTAGCTATTTACTTTATTTGTTCCAAATTTGAATAAGCTTTCCTTCTTGGATAAGATTTTGCTCATCGGAAACAGTTGAACCCAACACTTTCTTCAACTGATTCGCAAGAGCATTGGAAAAAATTTAGTAAACAACATTGCACAAGGAGATAGGTCTGTAATCCACATAAGAAGAGAAGTCATGTTCTTCAGGATTAAAGCAATCACCGTGTTGTTTATATCCTTGAGGAACCGATTCTTTTTCCTGACGTCTTTGATGAATTCCTAAATGTCCAATGCTATGAATTTCCAGCTTTTCTAAAAGAATTTGGCCGTTATACCATCAGTACTCGAGTACTTTTCTGGGTTTAAGTCGAAAGTCACTACCTTAATCTCCTCCATGGAGAAAGGTTCCATTAGCTTCTGATTATTAGACTCCCTAATGAGAGGGGGGATACATTCAAGAATAGACTCATCCCAACAATGAGGCCCATGATTATTTGCAAGAAGCAAGGAAAAAAATTTGACAGCTTCGGCCTCCAAGCCATCACTATCATCTACGATTGTCCCATCTACCAACTTTATGTCACCAATCCAGTTTCTCGAGCACCCACAGCGAGAGGCAGTGTGAAAGAATTTTGTGTAACAATCCCCAGCTTTCAACCAGGACTCTCGCGCTTTGTCCTTCCAAAACAACTCCTCGTAGGCCAAGTGCCATGATTTCAATTCTTTCTCCTTAAAATATTCCTGACCCGAGATATCGTTCCTTATCATAAAATCATTTAGGTTCTCCAATTCCGCTTCCACTTTTTCCTTTTCGGTGAAGATATCCCCAAAGCATTATTGCTTCCATCTACAAAGCATGCTTTTAATGTGACCAATCTTCTTGACCAGTCAAAAACTAGGAGTACCACCACTCCGACCACCTCCCAACCACCAAGCTTCCAAAAGGCCCATCAAACCAGCATCCCGCCACCACATCAACTCAAATTTGAAGTAGCAATTGAGAGGTCATTCACTCATATTGAGAGTCAACAAAATCAGATAATGATCTGAAACTACTATCGAAAGAATGTTGGAGTCACACCTATACTCATCCCTATACTAGCCCAAACCAAGTACGAAACAATCGAGCCTCTCAGAGATATTAGTGAAGCCCGCCCCCCGATTTGTCTAAGTAAACAGTTCATCTTTTGGATGCAATCCGCCGTAGGTAATAAGGACACAAATTCTCAAAAATCCAACATCACTTCATTGACTTTTTGAAGATCCCCACTTTTTTCTTCTAGGTTCAGAATTGCGTTGAAGTCACCGCCCAACACAAACATATCATTATGTAGTTGGCTAACCAAGTCCCTGATACCGTTCCATACCACCACTCTCTCTTCCATCTGGATCGGCCCGTAAACATTGAATAGAGGAAACTCTGCCTTCACTAAGCGGCACTTAATCACCCCAAAGATCTAGTTCATCTTTGCATCAATCAATTGAAAGTCTGTCGTGTTAGCGGACCAAAGGACTCCCAACCCCCCTAGGAGCCAAAAGCATTAGAAAAGAAGCTATTCCAGCTTCTACAATACTTGATGAACTTTTCGTTGTCTTGTGATCTTATCTTTGTTTCTAGAAGCAGGATAATGTGTGCCTTAATCCGATCAAGATGTCACTTTATCGAGCGTCACTTTTCAGGGGTTGATAGACCCCTGAAATTCCAAGTTAGGATCTTCATTATTGTCCAAGGGAGGCCTTGGCTCCCTTGGATGACAAAAATTCATTGATGCTTGGGAAACCTTTCTCCCTTGCCTCCTCCTACTTTTGTTTACTTGTCTTAGAACCCCTCTCTTTTTAAGCCAAGCCCAACAGTTTTTTCGTTGTCTAGCTAATAGTTTGAGGTTCAATAATGTCCAATTCATCTTCCTCAGAGGCGAACCCCTCCCCATCTGAGGAAGCCCTAGGAGAAAGTGAAGATGCCAGATGAGCACTACCATCCTTTGCCAATCCAATGACCATCCCTTTCAGAGCCACACCTGAAATAGAAGGATCCACTTGAACCGCCCCTGAGGCACCCTAGTTAGAGGCCATGGAAGGGGTCAGGTGCGCAACAATCTTCTGGTCAAGATCTGCCTCCGCGGCATCATTATTGAATTGCACAAGAGGTAAGGGATCAGAGGGATGAGGAGGCTTTGTTCTCCATACTTTCATGGTCGTGGCCTCCTTTTTGCACTTATCCACCATGTGATTCATGTTGTGGCATCTTAAACAGAAGAATTTTTCTTCTTTGACCTCCACCAATTGGATCCAGTGTTCACCACCAATGCATAGCAAAATATCCTTCAGAATCTTCCTTACAGCTACAATCATGATCCTGGCATATATATAGGAATCACCTTCAATTATTCCTAGATCTGCATCAGCAAGAGTCCCTAGAGATCGACTAATCTTGACCAAGCAATCCTCCCCCCAATATTCCAGCATGAGGTTGTACAGTCTTATCCAAACCGACTTGTCATATGGCTCATGTTTTTCCGCATTAAATGTAGGTGGTGGATGGAAAAACATAAGCACATAAATAAAACAAAGGAAACAGAACACAAAGTCCCCAAGTGCTACAACACAATTCTATTAGTCAATTTAGTAACTATTACATCTTCTCTTGAATGCTATGACATTCCTCTTCTTATGATCACTTGATCATCTTGCCACCCGCTGGTTGATCCATTACATTATGCCTCTTTATAGAGGTCTTTAGAATTGTCTAGAATAAGGAATAGTTTCAACACATGCAATTGGCATGGTCGGTGAGAACCATCTAGAATACATCACATGCGTAGAAAATGGATTTGAGGTTGCTAGGAGAAACATCAAAAATGTGTTGGGAAGGTTCTCTTTAAATGTTTGGATGGACAATCTTATTTGTGTCTGGTGGGAGAAATTAATTCTTGCCAACACTCTCCCTTAATTTTGACCACGAATGTTGCTGCATTCTCCAATCTCTATTTCCATTGACTGATGTCTTCTTTCTCTTCTTTTCCTTATGGTTGCAACCAAGTCTTTAGACTTCTCGAATCCTTTCTTTGCCATCTTGATGATCTTCATGCCTGGTGACGCCTTTGTCTTTGTCCAACTGTTGCGGAAGTCTCTCAAACCTTTGTTTTTCAAAACTTCAATCTTGAACTTCTTTCAAACTTTCCATCTATAGATGTCTTGCCAAAAGTATTTGTTGTGCCTTCAAACTTGCCATGATTGCTATCAATTTTTACATGCAAACTTTTATACTTGAACAATTTTTTTTATCATGCCCGTAATCTTTTGCCAATTTGATCCAAAACTCCATCCACAATCCATTTGCATGCTTCTTGTATTTTTATTCTCTCTTTGCCAACACATTTTCTTTGAATGATTTCTCAAACCATAAATTCTGCACGGATGTAGATCCCAACATGTATCTTTTATATGCCCTTTCCTGTTTCAATGTGAACACTGCATACAATGCACTTCTCAAACAAATTTGGTTGAACCTGTATTATTTCTTTTACATGTGATATATCCAAGACCTTCATACTTTGTCCTCATTATTGGCTTAATTGGCTCTCCTTCCTTGACTATATTTTCCCAATCCTTGACCTTTATAACCCATTCTTTTCATGATTTTGAAACCAACATTATCATCAAAACAACTAGCAATATTTGCAGAATCAAATACATTACCATCACAATTTTCAGACTCATGATTTTCTCCGTCACAAACAACTTCAACAAATCACATTTATCAAATGACAAACTCAAATCTTCTGTACTACAAGAAACATCACATACCAATTTCTTCGACTTGAAAATTTCATTTTCCTCATTTAATTTTGTGATTTCCTTCTTGTATAAACTATTCTCTTCTAATTTCTTTTTTTTTTCTTCTAAGTCATCAACCAATTTCACTCTTTGTTCCAATTCCTCATTCCTTTTCTTAATTTCATCAAACAGTTTTAATTTTTCTTCAAGCTCTTTATTATTTTATTTAAGTTTGCATGATTCCTTTATTTTCCAATTGTGTACTTCTTCCACAAACTTTAACCCATCCTCTAGCTCTTCAAGTGCCTCTATATAATCACTAATTTCATTTAAAAGTTTACATTTTTTTGCTCCCATTTCTTTTATTAATTTTGTCAATTCTTTTTCTAAAAGATCCTTTTCACATTTTAAACTTGTATTTTCTTTCTTCACCTTTATTAATTCTTCTTCTAAATTATTTGTTTTCTCTTTCTTGACTCTATCAACTTTTCCCATTGAGATATTAACAATTTCAACTTACCTTATATACTTGATTAACCTTCTTTAATTCTACAATCTTTCTACACTTGATTTGTCCACCTTCAAATTCCCTTCTCACAATAACAATCTTTCTTCAAGCTTTACAAATCATAACTTTCAACACCTTCTTGACACATGCAATCCCTTAGAGATACATAATACCTAGGTTTTTAGACATGACACACTCTGCTTTTTGACATCAATAATTTTCAAACACAATACAGGTTTGAATGCTTTGAATTGACTTTAGCGATCTCTTGTGTTTCTCATCTCCTTTGCATTCAACTTTGATACCCTTTGTGAACTCTTGCAAACAATATTCTTTGTTTTGCAGGGGCACTTTTTAATCTCCATGATCTTTTATCTATTGCTCCCCCTTAACATCTGACCTGCAGATCTTCAAATTCCAGTGATCTCCAATAAAACCCTTAATTAGCAATTTGTCCTTTGGTGCATCTATCTTTGACAGCGATCCACTTTCTTTTACTAGGCAGGTGACTAAGCATCAACAACAATTTGTCTTTGGCATGACTCTTTCCACTTTTTTGCAACTTACTTCCTGGCGATGTTCTTATTTTTCTACGATTCTTGCCAGACTTTCAACAGCTGTGCCTGCTCCTTTCTTGAACGGTGTCAGCTTTACTAAGCGAATCCTTTCTCTTTAACAGCTCTGGAAAATGACAATCCAACTTTAAATTGTCGATCTATCCTCCTCCAATACGATCAGCTCTCATTACTGCAAATTTCTCTTAGATGGCTTCGGCCTCAAATCTGGTTGGATCACTTGCAATCACTTAGCCCCAACAAACACGATCCTTTCTTAAACAACAAGATCAACACAACTGAAAGTTGCAAAACAATCACTCAGTATTTAACTGCCTCTCCAGGATCCTACCATTAGCTCTGATACCACTTGTAGGTGATGTATGGAAAAACATAAGCACAAAAATACAACACAAGGAAATAGAACACAAAGTCCCCAAGTGCTACAACACAATTCTATTAATCAATTTACATCTTATCTTGAATGCTATGACATTCCTCTTCTTATATCACTTGATCATCTTGCCACTCGATGCTTGATCCATTACATTATGCCTCTTTATAGAGGTCTTTAGAATTGTCTAAAATAAGGAATAGTTTCAACATAGGCAATTGGTATGGTCGGTGAGAACCATCTGGAATACATCACATGCGTAGAAAATGGATTGGAGGTTGCTAGGAGAAACATCTAGAATGTGTTGGGAAGGTTCTCTTTAAATGCTTGACTTAACAATCTGTTTGTGTCTGGTGGGTGAAATTAATTCTTACCAACATTAAAATTTGGTATCTACTTTTGCATATATAATGGTGAACCCTCGATTTTCCAGAGGCCACCCTCCAACACTTCCTCCCCCACCTCCTCCATTTGAAACACAATAACAAAGAAACCCTTAGGAAGGAATTTTACAATCTCTGCCAATTTCCACTTCTCAACTATCCATGATTTTATCTTGTATCGTTTTTGTCTGTGGCTGATTACCCTTGCAATAATCACCAAATCTTCAAGCATTCCCACCTCCTCTTCAACCTCATTCGTGAGATCAATGGAAACAAACTCCTTATGATAGGGAGCGGAGTAGAGATCCTTGACCTTTTCTTCAGCCGCACCCTCCTTCTGGCTGCCATCTGTTTTCGTGGTAGCCTCACCCGAATTCGCCACCTCTATGGATTTTTGCATCTTCTCTAATTCTAATTCTAATTATAATGCTTTTAGGATTATAATAATTTAATAGGCTTATAATTATAATTTAATTAATAATTATAAAAATTTTATTTATTTTAATTTAATTTTTATTTATATTTATGTATGTTTTGAAGTTAATTAAATTTGGGAAATAAAAAAAGTGACAATGTCAAATAGTTTAACATTTAATTTAAACTTTTATTTTAATTATGTAAAATCAAATCTCTAAAAAGATTATCTTTATATGCTACATGTGCTTTAATTTAAGTCTTATTATATTAGTAAAAGTAACATTTATTTATTTTAATAGAAAGATTTAATGAAATCACTTTATAAAATTAAAAGTGAAAAATCATTCTTTAAAAATGTAAAAAAATAGTTTACCTTGTTTGTCCCTAAAATTTGTCCATATAACACTCCAAACTTCTTAGCTAATTATGTTCCAAACCAACTTATTAATAACTAATTAACAAAACAATTGAAGAACTCATTACAATAATATTGAGACTAATAAAGTGAAAGTAATTAAAATTATAAAATTATATAGATTACTATATGAGTTAGCAATTTATATAAAGAACAAGTGTATTGATAAAGTGAATTGGTTAGTAACAATTGTTAAAATTTAATAGATAGATATATGTTTTAAATCTTATCTTTTTGATATAAATCTTATTTTTTTGAGATATGTTATCTTGGAAACTATATTTGATTTGTGTTATCTAATTCCTAGAAATTCTCTTTTAAGTATGCTATCTAATTTGTATGTTTAGGATAGCGATATGTTATCATTCCTTTTTATTTGCATAATAAGTGGACAAATTTTAATATGTTCAAGTATTTTTTTTCTTATTTAAACCTTAACGTAATCCAGAGTTGACTATTTTTTTGTTGGGATATTTTTTCTATGTATTTATGTTGTGTAGGCATAAGAAGATTTTATTTTTGAAGAACTTGGAGAGGATTTCAGCTTGCCTAGCAATAATAGACCTACTAAAAATCTAGATACTGATAATTTAGAGCAGGCATCTATGGACACAGAGTTAGCATCATCAAATAAGACAACAGTATTATACTGGATACAAGTACTGGCAGCAGTATTATTGGCAAGAGTATTATACTGGATACAAGTATTGGCAGCAGTATTATTGGATGCATACATGAATTTTTTATGAATTTTAAACCTCTAATTGGCACAAGGCTATAATTACTTCTATATTTTTGAAACGTTTGCATGCAACGCTTAAACGAAATGAAAGAGATGCATTCTGGTGGTACTCGTGATGATAGGAAAAAGTGTGGGTAGCTGTGACAAGAAAGGGAAATGGCCAGATTTATTCAAATGTATCCTTCTCTACTATTTTTTTATTGTTAGATTAGTTTTATATGTAAGTACTCTTTCTTCCAGCAAAACCTTTTTCCTATAAAATATCATGAAAATTTTTATAATGAAATTTCCATTCCATTCATAATATGTAACATCTAAAGATCCTATTGTAGTTGCTACTGTCAATTGCCTCCCCATCCTTGCAATTCTAGGATGCTATCTTGCAAGAAGTTGATGCCCAAATCCATGAATAAGTAATTTTACTGGAAATTGTCTTCTACAATAGAAATAATATATCTAGAGATATTGGATTAGGTGAAGCCAAATTAGGATGTTTCACCTTTGGGCTTGAGTTGAGCATCAAATTTTGGGAAAAATTGTTGCAAAAAATCTTTTGGATTTGGTGTTGACCCTAACAGCTTGTAAGTGCAGATGCTCAACAATTATAACAACAAATAGACAATTGTGGAGTTGCCTCGGCTTCTAGCATAGTGAGAAATGCTACATCACTAGTAGTGCAAGATCAACAAAAGACATTGAAGTTTGGATTTGTAGCCAAAGTTGTTTCCTCCAAGGTAGTTTCAAATATAGTTCATATTTAATTGATTGAGTTCAAATCCTAATTGATTTCTTAGTATTGGAGTTGGATCAATTTCCAGGTCATTTGTTGGAGTTGCACTCCCACTTTCTTTATCAACAATTAACTAACATGTTTTTGGGCATTATATTTTTGTGCATGGATTTGAACACCTACTTTAGTCATTGATTTCTAGAACATGGTTTCAAAAATCACTAAAGGTTTGTGGTTTATGTGTTGACTATATATTGAGTACTTAGGATTGGGGTATTTTGAATGTAGTTGCAAGTATTTTTTTGTTGATATAATATCTCTAGAATTGTATGTTAGTGTGATCTTTTGTGAAGAGTTGAGATTGGTTATATTGTAGCAGAGTTTACTGATAATATATTAGTTTGAGGTTTGGAAGCTAGGTTTTTTCTAGAATGGCTTTGCCAAGCTATACAATGATGTTTGTCATGGAAACATATATGCATACATAGAAACAAGGGAGAAATTCATATTATTATTTTTTAGTCCCACTTTTTTTTTGTTACTAACCAATACTTGTTATGATGCTTGAGTCCAAAGCTTAGTTGCAAAAAAGATTCTCAAGTGATGGATATGCACTAGTTGATGAAGGCCACACTGACCCCGCCATCTTGTACCATCAATTTGTGTCTTGTAGGAAAGAGCCCAATGAGCCTACTAGCATTTACAACATGTCATTTCACAAAACATATGTAGTAATGAAAAGGTATCCTTTTTCCTTACTAAATTTGGGAATAACTGTCATTGAGTTAACTTAATGTTGCCTAGGTTTAGTGTAGCACACATTGATCTTGGACCCCTTTTTAATAAAATCTACTTAACTTGTACCCTATTTTAGGTGAACGTTGTGAAGTGTTGTAACACACTTTCACACTTATCTATGGTCCTCTTAATTAATTGTGGTTAATTAAAGTTAATTAGCCTCTTTAATTCAAATTTAAGCCTTATTTGTGACACCTTCTAGGGATCCATCCTGACACCCATAATTCAAATTGTAAAACATTTAATTGGAAATATTTGAGGTCTTAGAAAATGGTATAGGACCCATTCGCCCTATGTGGTGAATGGGTCCTCCCTCTATAGAACCCCCCTTTGTACATTTCACATGGGTTTATGATGTTCTTTCACCTCTCGAAGGCAAGGTCTTGGAAACTTATGCCAAGACCCATTTTCCCTAGGTGGTGAATGGATCCTCCCTTAATAAGGACACCTTTTTTTTAATTTGATTTTGGTAGGATTTTAATAACATTCATTTCCAAATCTAGTGTCAGCTTGAACCGTTTGAATTTCGGGGTTAATCTCTTGCTTTAGTATAAATAAGGGGTTAATTCACATTGTTTCACCTAGAAAATTTGAGAGAGTACCCTAATACTTTACAAGAGAATTATGGAGTACTTCAACAACATTTCAAAGGCATTTCAAGGCAGATTATCAAGGTTTCATTGTATCAATTCAAGATCATTTCATCATGTCAAGGTTTTAGTGCATTCATGCACGTTGTTGAGCTAAGATAGTTGATGTAGCATTGAAGATCCATGTTGCAAGCATTGTTTCACATCCATTTGAGATCAAGATCTACATTCTTTCATGGCCACTACATGTTATATTGCAGATTTGCACTCCAAGATAACATCCAAGGTATCTACATTACATCATTTCAAGTTCATGCTTCAATTCTCTTATTTCATCATTTGGTTTAATTACCTATGTAAGGGGATTGACTTAAGAAAATCCCTATTCACTAGAAATCAACAAGTTTTTTCTTCCCTTGAGTGTGTTTGTATATTTACAGGTTGAATATCAAGTGGAGAAGTTTAGAGCAAGATTGTCAATTTTATCAAGTTGCAAGATTAACCTTGATAGTGCAAGAACAAAGAATTGAAGCTACAAAATTTATTACAGGTTTTTGAGAGCTGATAACTGACAACCTGAGAGTGTAGAAATCAAGGAAAATAACCCAGATCTCAGTTTCAAAAACCCTAACAGGGACCCATTTGCTACTAAAGGCGAATGAATCTTTTGTGCCCTAAAAAAAGGCTTATTGTAGCAAGGTACACATCATTTTAAGCTCTAAAAACTCCCCTCATAGTTACTATAACATTTAGGGTTAGTTTCTGATTGTTATTTGCATCTTATCATACACATAAACTCATTATTTTATGGTGGAAAGTAGTGGTTCATCATTTTGATATTTCATTTTGATGCAACCCTATTTTTCACCATTAAACAACATATAAGAGGGTAGAAGATCCATACAATATGCTTGAATTAGCTGCAATCCAGACATACTTCAAATCATTAGATCCCTTGACAAGCCTATTCCTAAGAAGATTACCTAAAGGAAATAGGGACACATGAGAAAAGGTATGTAATGAATCCATTGTCTTTTCTCAACAAATGGATCCCTAGGCAGGTAACCCAAGTCTAGAGAAATCCCATCCCTAGGTTTTCCAAGTATGCTCAATCAAATCCTAGCAATAAACAATGTGTTAACTAATCATACACCCTTGTTGAATCCTATCCTAGGGATGATGAATCCATCTCATAATTTGTTATCCTACCAACCGATGAATCATAAACCTCATATCACTCCCTTGATTACTTATCCAATGAGTGGAAATTAAGTAAATACCATCAATGGAGTGAGATAGCTAGGAATTGCCTTCTTCAAACAACAACACAACCAACACATGCATCAAGATTCAAGAACCAATGCTCAACTAGAATCAAAGTTCAAGGCTATGAAAAAGTCCTTATATCAGGTTACAAATGAACTCACTTATTTGAGAATTGATCCCTCTCAAGGAGGAGGTAACTGGAACCATAATTATAACCAGAGTTACAACCAAAATTAGAACAATAATCAGAATAATACAAAGAGTATCTAGGATAATGCAAAAATATCCTCAATCCACCCATGAGAATATAAAAACAATGATGGTTGATTCATACGCCCTAGTTAGGGGAGTCACAGTTAGTTTTTAGAGGAAGAAGAATTTACATTCCCTTTCAAAAATTAAAATGAGTTGGAGAGAACTGGCATCTTTACCTTTCAGCAAGGAAGGAACAACTACGACTTAAGGAGTAATTAGGAACCACTTATTGATGGGATTCCCCCTAGGTTTGGTCCCACTCCTTTGGACCCCTAGGCTAACAATAATCTTGTGGCTCCCAAAGGACCTTTTGGAGGTAGCTTCAGGCCTAGTAATCCTCAAATCTACAAAACTCCTAGTTCAAGTGAGGAAGAATATAACATAGTAGACAATTTAAAAAAGACAAAAGCTAATATCTCTATCTATGACATGTTACAAAGTTGACCAAATCAAAAGGACACATTATTTAAATCCTTGGATAAACCCCAAGTTGCACCTGTCAATAATCCTCAAAAGGATAAAAGTCAAGCTTTGAGTTCCTTGGATGCAATGGCTACAATATTCAAAGGGAAAACTAGAGTTCTCTCATTTCTATTAAGTGTCTAGATGTTTGGAAAAAAATACACAATTAGAAAAAACGATGGTTAAAGTCATAGGAGAGTTGGAAAATGTGCATATGCAACTAGCCTTAGACCCTCAAATTCAAGAGTATATCCATATGCATGTGGTAGATAATCCTGAAATGTATGGGATGTTGCTTAGCAAAGAGTGGACCAAATTTCTAAGGGGGTGGATTTCCATGGACTTTACCCAACTATAGTTACTATGGAGGGGATTGAACGACCAGATAAAGATAGATTTAGATCTGTTAAAGGGTAAGTGCACAAAGTTGAGTCCACAAAATGTGGAAGTTTTTCCTTAGCCAAAAAAATGAAATTGACATTGCAAAAATGAGATCCCATTTTTTATAAACAAGATCTCGAGCCTGAATTCCAAACGGGATCCCGCTTTTTAAAAATTGGGATCCCATTTGTTAAAGGGTCCTGAACCAACAGATGCAGAATGAGATCTCAATTATTAAAAAATGGCATCCCGATTTGTAAAAATCAGGATCCCATTTTGTAATAATCGGGATCCCATTTTGAGATGGTATTTATTTTTTAAAAAACAAACAAAACATCATTTTTCTTTGTACATGGGATCCTGGTTTGGTGGTCAAAAGCGACTGTTAAAAATGACCTCTAAGTATGCCTCTAACCCCACTTTTTAGCTTTTTTTCGTTTTTTATGGAAATTTTTAATAGAAGAATAGATTTTACTATTTTTTTTCTAATTTATTTGGCGTTTTAAGCATTTTATTTTGCATAATAGTAGAAATGATGATTTGTAGAAATAGATGAAAAAATGCAATGAAACCTGAAGATATTGAATAGAAAGGAAAAAATGAACCTTGAATTGTATTTTAAAAACAAGATTTAGCTTTTGAAACCTAAATTGTTCAATCAAACAAAAAAAAATTGCATTTGAAAACTCTAATTGAAAGGAAACCAAAAAAAATGCATTTCAAAACCCTAAATTGAAAATGAAATAAAAAATTGCATTTGAAAACCCTAATCAAGGTTTCTTTTGAAACCCCTCAATTCAAATCAAACAAAAATGGATTTGAAAGCCCTAGTTTTGAAATGAAACAAAAAAATTGATTAAAAACCTTGATTGCTTAGATTGAAACCCTAAATTGAATTGAAACAAAAAAAATTGCTAAAACCCTAAATTGAAATTGAACAAATCATTTTGCATTTGAAAACCCTAATTTCAAGCTCAAGAATATTTGATAATGGAAAAAATTCATTTGCATTGCTTAAATGTTTTAAATTTCATTTGCATTGTATGGAGAAAACAATATGTTAAACTTTACTTTCAATGTTAAATTATAATTAGATTTGAAAACAATATGTTAAAGAATAGTTACAATTCATAAATTTTATCAATGTTTGCAAATTTAGTTCTAGCAAATTCCTAAATCCTTATACAATTCATTTCCAATTGTCACTTATTATATAATATTCAACATTCATTTCTATTTTATGTTTTGATCTCTCTTAGTCATGCCTTCTTTCCATTTCTTGTTTGCGTGTGTTGTCTATTGTCTTTTGACAATATTAACCCTCATTCTAGTCAATTACTTGTTAATTAGGCTTCTAGTTTGGTCTAAAATCTCAATTTGCACTAGTTACCTAGACACTAAAAGAATCTAAATATTTTTCTTTTCTTTCTTTTAGGTTCTTCAATTCCAAACAATCCAAAATAAAATACTTGATTCAACATTAACTAATTTTATATTATACATTTTATATCCTAAAATTCATTTAAGTGGGAAATATTAATGAAAAAAATGTTAAATAAAATAATCCTATATTCAATTAAAAAAATATCCATTTAAAATATACATCAAACACAATCTTAATAATACATAATTATGTGTTTCTATTACAAAAATAGTCAATCTATTCATAAAATAAAAAATATTCATAAACTAGTCACTAACTTGCAAGTCCATTATTCCAAGGGCCACCCAAACTTCACCCTAAGTTCCCTAAACCCTAAACCCTAAACTCTAAAATCTAAACCCTAAAACACTAAAGCATTCATTTTGTCGTAAGACCTTAAATGAAATTCTCCTGGCTGCCTTTAGGCAACTCTGCACCAAATTTTATCTCCTTAAGCCATGTAATTTGCTTTAGACCTACCATAGATCCCCTTTAAGCTTACCATTACCCTAAAACCCTAAACTCTAAACTCTAAAACCCTAAACCCTAAAGCCATCATTTTTCTTAGGGCCCTTTAATGAAATTTGGTTGCCTTGGGCAACTTTACCAAATTTTATTCACTTGAGCCATGTCATTTTTTCCTAGGACCTCACTAGACATAGATCCCCTTAAGCCATCTGATCACCCTAAACCATAAATTGATGTCTTAAGGGGTCCTAATATGACATTTCTTAAGGGGATTAAAGAACTCAAAATTTGGTGAAGTTTCCCAAGGCAACCGAATTTAACAATAATAAGATCATGAGATATTATGATATGAATGAGATAAATCATGATCTAGGTTGGATCAATTTTACGGTTTAGGGTATAGGATGGCTTAAGGGGATCTATGTCTAGTAAGGTCCTAGGACAAACTGGCATGGCTCAAGTGAATAAAATTTGATGAAGTTGCCTGGGACCTTAATGAAATTTGGTTGCCTTAGGCATCTTCACCAAATTTTATTCACTTAAGCCATGTCATTTTGTACTAGGACCTTACTACATAGATCCCCTTAAGCCATACTTAAGGATGTCTTAAGGTGTCCTAATATGACATTTATTAAGGGGATCAAATAAGTTATCAAAATTTGGTGAAGTTGCCCAAGGCAACCAAATTTAACAATAATAAGATCATGCAAGATTATAATATGAATGAGATTTCATGATCTAGGTTGATCAATTTATGCTTTAGGGTGATAGGATGGCTTAAGGGGATCTATGTCTAGTAAGTTCCTAGGACAAAATGATATGGCTCAAGTGAATAAAATTTGGTGAAGTTGCCTTGGACCTTAATGAAATTTGGTTGCCTTGGGAATCTTCACCAAATTTTATTCACATAAAAGCCATGTCATTTTGTACTAGGACCTTACTACATAGATCCCCTTAAGCCATTCTATTACCCTAAAACCTAAATCCTAAACTCTAAACCGTAAACCCTATAGAATTCATAAATTGTCCTATATTAATGGTTAATTATTTTTTCATTCAAGTAACATGCCTTACACATAAAATGAGGGGCTTTCATATTTTATCATTTGTACTCACTAGGCCATTTATATCTAACATTTTGAAATTCATAAATCTAATGCAGGTTCATTTATATCTTTTAGAGATCACATGGATCGATTCAATAATATTCACAATCCCACCTCCATGTCATCCATCTCCACTACCTTTCACCTCCACCTCCACCTCCCCTGAAATCGGATGGTGCTTGTTTGAAAGCATCTAGTCAATGCCATTGTGCTAGAACTATCCAAGATCAAACCAACATTATTCAAAAATGAAGAATGTGTCACACTACCTATGAGGATGTTTGCATCTAGGATGCAAACCGTTGTTGATGTTGTTAGGGATATTGATGGGATCTTATATGAGCATCGAAAATGGATAGAGGAGAGGATAAATTTTGATTCTGAAAAGGAATACATGAAGAAATGAAGAGATGCAGTAGAGAGCCACAACAATTTCTAAATTAAGACAATGATCTTATAGTTATGAATGTATAGGTTGTCAAAACAAATAATAGCATCCAATACTAATTTATAAGCTGTCAAAACAAATAATAACATCCAATACTAATTTATAAGTTGTCAAAACAAATAATAGCATCCAATACTAATTTATAAGTTGTCAAAAAAAATAATAGCATCCAATACTAATTTATAAGCTTTCAAAACAAATAATAACATCCAATACTAATTTATAAGCTGTCAAAACAAATAATAGCATCCAACACTAATTTATAGGTTGTCTTAAGGGGATGTCTTAAGGGGTCATAATACGACGTCTTAAGGGGATCAAAGGAGAGTATAATTAAGTATAAATATTAAGTGATATAAACAAGTATTATACTTTAGGGTGAGTCAACATAACAAATTATATAATTAAATTTAATATTTAGGATATGTGCTAATACGACACATCTTAAGGGGATGTCTTAAGGGGTCCTAATACGACGTCTTAAGGGGATCAAAGGAGAGTATAATTAAGTATAAATATTAACTAATATAAACAAGTGTTATACTTTAGAGTGAGTCATCATAACAAATGATATAATTAAATCTAATATTTAGGATATGTGCTAATACGACACATCTTAAGGCGATGTCTTAAGGGGTCCTAATATGACGTCTTAAGGGGATCAAAGAAGAGTATAATTATGTATAAATATTAAGTGATATAAACAAGTATTATAAGTTTTAGGGTGAGTCATCATAACAAATGATATAATTAAGTATAATATTTAGGATATGTGTTAATATGACACATCTTAAGGGGATGTCATAAGGGGTCCTAATACAACGTCATAAGGGGATCAAAGAAGAATATAATTAAGTATAAATATTAAGTGATATAAACAAGTATTATAAGTTTTAGGTTGAGTCATCATAACAAATGATATAATTAAGTATAATATTTAGGATATGTGAATCCACATCCACATCTTAAGGGGATGTCTAAAGGGATCATAATACAACGTCTTAAGGATATAATTGATCTAACAATAATTTATGCATGATATTTAGTGATTATACAATCAAATATAAAGTTTCAAAGTAGGAAAACATGCACATTTAACAAACAAAATATATAGAATATTGATTTTGATATATAGAGTACATAATTGTGTATGTACATGTATTTGTAATTTGTACAAAACATTTAATTGTGCAAGTATGTATGTACATATATGTCATCTCAAAACAATGTTTACAAAATTTGAATATGTCATCTCAAGAACATCTCAAACTTGTTCCCAAAATGTAGTAGGTCTTCACACCACCTGATATCAAAAAGGTACAAGAAATATCAATGAAATCATCAAAACATACATATTATAATTTATATAAAACTATCTATATGTACACAACTCAAGTACCTACATTTAAAAGTATTCCACACGTGTGTAGGTTGAATCCAGGCATCATCTCCTTTTTGTTTCAAAGTATAAGATCAATGGAATGATGACTTAAGGATATAGAAAAGGATAATAAATAAATTTTAACTATTAATGTACACACAATATCAATATATAATCAAAACATGTATTTAAATATAATTTAACTAATAATTACCTGTTTTTACCAAATATTCCATGTTGTCTAGGTTGAATCTGCATGGACTAGATCCTTTTTGTGATTATGGCTTAAGGATCTATAAACATACAATTTAAATAAATTTCAACTAATAACAGACTTGACCAATATCGAAACATGTATTTAATCTATTTAAAAGAACAATATAAAACTAAAACTATATTTACCTGTATTTACTTATTCCACTGCACCATTTGCATGCTCTCTTTTTTGCAATGCATCTATGATTGTCTCATGCTCTTCCATAGAAATTGTCCATAGCACTTTATTTGTACGTCTTCCACAATACTGATCTAGTTTTGCATTTTTTGCCACCACCAAATGTGAATAATGTATAATCTTTTTATGTGTTTCATAATCTTTGAATGCAAGTAGACCATTCATCCTTGTCAGGTATTTTCGTAGCCAAGTGCCAAATAACCACCACCAAT
>VDFB02335842.1:0-62080 GCA_007258455.2 Sequoia sempervirens | reverse complement strand
AATATCCAATTTGTGGATGATACTGCTATTTTTGTGGAGTTAGAGGAAAAAAACTTGGATACCCTCATGGGAAAGCTTGATCTTTTTTGTCAAGCTTCTGGTGCTAAAATCTCTGTTGCTAAATCTAATTTTCTTGGATGGAATGATTCCCCACCCAAGTGGCTTCAAAAATTTGAGTTTCAATGGGGCAGGCCTAACAAACTTGTTAGGTACCTTGGAGTCCCTTTTGCTATCAATCCTAACCTAAAAGAAATGTGGGTTTGGATAAGTGAGAAGATTTTGAAAAAGCTGGATAATTGGAATAGGAAATAGCTCTCTTTTGCAGGGAGATTTCAAATCTGCTAGAAGATCCTCTCATCGTATAGCATATACTTTGCTTCGGTGTGGTTCTTCAGAAGTTATCAGATCAATGAAATCCAAAAAATAATTAGAGGTTTCTTGTGGTCTGATGTGAAGGGCAAGAAAAAGAGACACTTGGTTAAATGGGAGTGGTGTTGTATGGCTAAGGCTAATGGGGGACTTGGTCTCAAAGATCTTAAAATTCAAGGTACAACACTTGCAGTGAAATGGATTGCTAAAGCCATGGTAGGTGAGGAACCATGGAAGGTTCTGATTAGAAACAATATCCTTCATGCCATGCCTAAGTAGGCTAAGTCATGGAAAAAGTTACCCTTGTGTGATATTCTCCTGAACAATCATCCCATGTCCCCTGCTAGATCAATGGTTTTCAAAAGTTTGTGGATGGCCTAGGAATCGTTCAAACACAAAGTGAATTTCAGGTGTTGTAATATTTATTTTAATAATAACCCCATGTGCTAGTCTTACTATTCTCCTTGGTGGAACCTTGTTTACAACGATAAGCCCCTTGCACTTCTACAGGGTTGCTCTGCTAAAAGATGGCATCTGGCAGGTATTCATACTTTTCATGATATTGCTGAAAATGGTCGTCTGAAACCCATGGGAAAGTTGGGTAAAGAATTTAATCTGGATTTGTCCAATCCTAGGACTTATAACATTTTGGTTGAAGCTTGTAAAAATATTTCCTTCCCTCACAATTCTGATTTAACTTGTGCAATTGATGCTGACCTGATTTGGAGTGATGGTACCTCCTTGACTAAGATCAAGGCTAAAAGCCTGTATAAAGATTTAGTGAAAGGTTTGTCAATTAGAGAGCATGTTAATGCATGTTGGGGGCTGAATATTGATGACTCTAAGTGGCAAAAAATTATCTCCTCTATTTGGCAGAACATAAAAGAGCCTAAAAAGGCTTGTTTTAGATGGCAAATTTTGTTACAGAAAATCCCTTTAAAAATTAATCAAGTTGATGTGGATATTTGTAGTTTATGCAGGACTCCTGAGACATTCTTATACATTTTCTTTGACTGTCTTTATGCTAAAGAGGTTTGGAAATTTTTTTGTAATAACATGTCAATATGGACTGAAAAAGGAACTCTGAACTGGTATGAGATCTTATTTAATTCTAGAAAATTACTTAATGAATACCAATTTTTTTGGGATTGTCTCACTACTGAAATCCTCTGGTTTTTATGGAAAAATAGGAATGAAGAGAAGTTTCAGGGGAGTGCTAGGAGGTTTACTGAGTCTACTAAGAGACTCACATTTTTCTCTATTGTTTTGCAAGTCACAATGTCTATGGAATCCTCATTGGACAAATTTATGAAGCTGGTAAAGGATGGGGGGGTATCAGTGAACAAGGAGGAGCCCAAGCATGGGCTCATATGACATCATAACCAGGCTGACTCAGAAACTTTCCTCAGTATGTTAAGTGTGTTCCAGAGAGTCTTCAATAAGGTGGTTGCTGGGAGTGATAAAGCTGAACCTAAGTCAAGCGGGATCTCTAATGTTGCACGACTCTCGAGGGTTGTCTTTGATTTGCAACCAATTACACAGGAGGCTGAACGTGTTGACTCTGATGGCAACATAAATTAGATGTGATACAAATTAGGAGATGTTGTAGTTATATTTTTTTTTGAGGCGTTTGGGGTCCCTTCTTTCATTCTCATGACTACTCTTTGTTGCGAGCTAAAAGTTTATTGCCTATGTAACAAGCTGGAGGTTTAGTGTTTGTGGGTTATTTTGAGAACTAAATGTTCTCTCATTCTGCTGTAATTTGCTGAACTATTATTAATACAAAAAAAAAAAAATTATTCATTTTAATATTCAAATTTTTTTATTTCATTTGTTTGTTTTTCAATTTATTTTTACAATAAGGTTTTTCAATTTCTTTTTATAATAAGGTTATTTAATTAAAAATAGTTAAATAATCTAGTTTGTATATTTTTTATTTATTTATCCAAATTTAAGAGCTTATATTTTGAGACGAGAGAACATTGAGTTATACAAAGATTTTATTGCCAAGAGGATCTAGACCAATCTACAAAAAATAAGAAGCATTCAAGAAATTTAGAAGCATGTGTGATGGATATTAATGCATTAGAATAAGTTGTTTGTCATTACCACCACCATACCACTTCCTAAAAATATACTAGGGAATTTTTGGAAGATTGACAAGATTCTAGTTTTATATGCCTTCTCTATGTAGCATGGTTTCAAAGACATTTTCTCAAATATAATAGTGTTGCTTGGCTTTAGGTGCTTTGTGTTTTCTATCCATTGATATTTTTATCCTTTGTGCCATTATACTAGATTTTCAATCATTTTTTTAATAATTAATACATAATTTATTATTTTAAAATTGAAAGAAGAAATTATTTTCATCTTGTATACAACATTTAAGAATTATCAATATTAAGTTAATAAAACATTATTTATACAATTTCATTGGGTTTGAACACATTATTTCCAAGATAGGAGGAAGATTTCCACTCTCCTGCTTATATTTATTCCTATATTACAGTCATTATGCTTCAAATAAGTTCACGTTTCTATGTTTATAAAAAATACTAGTTGTAAATCATATTTTAAATAGGTTATAATTATAGAACACAAATACCACATTAGTTGCGATGGTTTAAGTTCGCTAAATGAGAGATTCACTTCATCATTCTAGGTTTTTTCGTTCCTTGATTCGCAAGGTATAGAGCAACCCAAAGATGTCCATTGGAAGCCTTCTTCTCAATAGCTAAAAATTATCTCAAGCTTCTAAACCCATTGTGATAGGAATGATTTGTTGCATAAGTGAGCAAAGTATAATTCATGTCCAAGGTATATATTGTAGTAGAATTTATATGTGTGTACATTATAACATTCATAATGTTGAAAAATAAGGAAAACTGCTACAAAAAAATATTGTTCACTCAATATGCAAATAAAAAATTGTGAGTATAACAACATTTATTTACCATAAATTAGATGTGTGGAAATATAAATTAGTAAACCATGAGCTCCAAGCACATGACACTAAATATCCATGGAGAAACCCTTAAGGAAAAAACTCTAACATTGATGAGAACACTAGTAATGTAGTGATCTAAACAATATATTACACCTATAAACTTTCTCCTTAGTACAATAATATTTTGGTAGCACGTGTACCTATAAAATAACCCATAATAAATCCATCCAATGCATACAATTTATAGAGAATAGTTGAGAGGAAATCACAAGTGGATTGTTGAAACCAAGACCACTCAAAACCGTGGTATGGAAAAAATATGACACCCCCACGACAAAATTAATGAATGCACCATGAATAGAGCCAGTAATAACATCTTTGACCCTTGTGAAGAGTGGTCACAAATCCCCAAAAGTAGTGCTTCATTTTACAATCCATAATACATTTTGGACTTATGCCTAGGAATAGAAAACTGGTGTAAGTGAAGTCAAGTGAACTTATAATTGGCATTGCCATGCTACACCTCCCTTGTCAATGCCATGATAAATAATATTCTAAGTTATAAGGAGAAATAATAAAATTATATATATCTCAACCAACTACATGGACATCCAATTACCCATTCCAAGATGCTTGGAGACCCAAAATATTAGTACATTAAGATTATAATAAAATATCACACTATCCTAGCATTCTTCAACTTTATATTATACATTACAAAGACAAAATTAGGTACAATAAATAAATCAACTACAAGATGCAAGGCCTCATGGCTCACTACACCAAGAAAATTTATATGTGCTCACTAGTTTTTTTGGTGAGTTTGCAACATTCTTTCGAGTATCAACCTTTTATAATAGTGCATTACCATTTTCTACCATCTTGTGAATAAAGTGAAACTACACATCTATATAATTGGTAAAAGCATGATACATGGGATTCCTAGCCAAAAAAATAACACTTTTACTAGCACATCTAGTCTAAACTATCCCACAATCAAAACCAACTCCTAAATGTGGTATCTATAACATACTACATCTTTACAAGTATGTCTAGTAGCCATATGCTATGCTTTGGTAGTGAAGAAAGCAACTATGGTATACCTCTTACTCATCCAATTGATAGCACCATAAAATAAAGAAAACACGCAGCCACTGATGGACCTCTATCCAAGTCACAAACCTAATCTACATCAAAAAAATTGTGTATGATTGATAACTTACCCACAACATTGAAACCACGATAGCAAAAGTAATCTAAATTCCCTCACAAATATCTAAACACTCTTTTAGCATAAATTTAATACTCTCTACTGGAGTTAGAGATAAAAATTCTAAGAACTCCCACTACTTAGGCAATATCTAGTCTAGTGCAAAACATTGCAAACATTAGACGCCAATAAATACTAACATGAGACATGTTATACATATCATATATATAATTTGAATTAGGACTTTTAATAAAACTTAGTGCCTACAAGTAAAAGAATAATCATTACTAATTATGCATAGAAAACTAAGCCAACATACTTACTCAGATTAAGCTAAAACAT
The DNA here is from genome assembly GCA_007258455.2 of Sequoia sempervirens. Classification (NCBI taxonomy): domain Eukaryota; kingdom Viridiplantae; phylum Streptophyta; class Pinopsida; order Cupressales; family Cupressaceae; genus Sequoia; species Sequoia sempervirens. The sequence goes on along the minus strand of VDFB02335842.1, from coordinate 57,212 downwards.
TACGTAAACTTAGTCCCTACTAATTTTAATCCCAAAATATACATTTTTCCCCTAGATACTTTATGTCAAATACACCAAAAAGTTGACTTTAGGCTCCCTATTCATTGTCTTGTTGTTACCCATAAACATGGCATACACACACATGATAATAATTACAATTTCATCATCAATACATCCAATATAAACATGTTGATCCTCTTTGCTTCTTACAAAATCCAAATTCAAAGAAAATGTATCAAATTCTTGATACCACATATGAGGAGATTATTTCAAACCATGTACAAAGATTATTTTAGCCTACAAACTAAATTTGATTTCTCTTTACCTCAAACCCATCTTGATATCATAAATAAAGTCCATCTTCAATATATTCACACAATAAAATAATTTTAATACCTATTTTCTCAATCTCACAAAAAATTGTAGTAATAGATAATAAGAATCTAATGGAAGATATTTTAAAGAAACATGAGAGAAATTTTACCAAAGTCAACTCTCTTTTGTGGGAGTGTCCCTTAGCCACTAGTATAGTTATGTACCTATATAATCAACTATCTACTTTTAGTTTTTTTGTTACTCATTTGCAACCAATGGGATTTCTTCCCTTAAGCAAACTTACAAGATCCTAAGTGTCGTATTTGTCTAAGGACATCATTTTTTGTTACATGGCCTCCATCCAAGAATCATGCTCTTCCAAAGAGAGAGTCTCCTTGAAATACTTTGGTTTATCATCAATAGATAATAGAACAAATATACAATAGAAATGTAGTGGGCTATACATGTTAATCGAGTTTCATTATCTTGTGGATCATTGCAAGACTAGAGTAAGGGATTCTTCTTATTCCTTTGTATGCTCATCTTGTTTAGAAATCACACTTAAATCATATTCTTCCTCTTTATCCTCTAAGTCATCATTGTGTTCTTCAACATGTGCATCTTCCCATTTCTTAACTTTATTCTCAAAATTTACTATTTTCCTTCCTTTTTCTTTGGTTGTAGAGGAACTAAAAATACTCCAGGGTCCTAAAAATCACATCTTTAGAATATATCATTTTTGGTTGGAAGATTTCAAAGCTTATAACCTTTTACATTCTAATTATAACAAACAAAAAGGAAAGTAAGTGCTTTTTAATCAAACTTAATAATTTTTCCTTAGTCACATGAATAAAGCCTCACACACAAATACCCTTACATGTAAAATAGAATATTTCTTACCTATCCATATTTTATAAGTATTTTTATCCATAAGAGTTGAACATGGAGATCAATGAATCAAGTAACAAGCAATACTAACAACCTTTGTTGAAAAACACCAATTCAATTGAGTACCATTCATCATACTTCTAGCTCTTTCCATTAAGCTTCAATTCACCCTCTCTACAATCCCATTCTACTAAGATATATATGGATTATTTTATGTTGAAAAATATATGTAAATCATCAAATTTTCTAGAACAATATTTACCACCATTATCAAATATCAACACCTTGATTTTATTAAATTTGACTATTTCTCTACCAAAGCCTTAAAATCCTTAAATTTAGAGAAAAGTTTAAGGTGGAAGTTCAAAGTGGTGTAACCTTTTTACAAAGAAATTGACCAAAAATGATCTAAAATTTTAAATAAATCCTTGGAAAGTGGCAATACATGTTTTGAATTTTAAGAAGATTTAAACTAATGAATTTATTTATTTTTAGTGTAGTTTGTTTTTTTATTTAAAAAATTAAAAAATAATTGAATATAGCTTTTTTTTTAATTTATACTATAATTTAATTTTATAAAAATATTGAAAATTTAGTTTAAGGGAACCTCCATTATTTTAATAATAAATTTTATTATTTTATTTCATTCTTTTCCTATTAATAACTTCTTTTTTTAGGTAATTTGTAGTCCTAGGAACTGCTCTCATTATATTATCAGAAATAGAGTTTTACTTACTATCTAGTTTAGTCATGGTTATTGTTGCCTCCCAACATATACAAATATAAAAATTGGGGGCCTTACATTCTAACTTTAATACTTTACTATGTAGATATATCTTGCTCCCAAAGTATACAAAATGGAATTATATGTTAAACTATTCTACTATTTTTTTGTTGTTTTATTTTCTATATGCTAATCATACCCAATTGGTTACTCTATCAGTTCAAGTGCTCCTCAATTATATATTCCTGAAGCTAGTTGAAGCCCTCAGTAGGAACCATTCTTAGGATCCTCTTTAGGAACCAAGCATTATTTTTAGTAGTCTGGCAGTATCGTAGAAGAGAAGAGTGCATACAAATGAAAACCAGAGGGAAACTCTTAACCTTCATTCCTTGAGATTTTATTTTGAAGAGCCTCAAGGAGTGGGATTTATTTTCCCTTGACTACCATTATTAGCACATCCTCCATATTGCCTCAAAATTGCTTCTTATCAACCTTTTGAACAAATCCCCTACCACGTCCACTAATTCTCCCAAATCTATGAGAGAGGCCAAAAACATGGATGAGATGTCAGTATTAACCATATACCTATGGTTAGTTTCCATGAAATCCTCACTCAACACTCCCTTTACTGCATGCAGGGGCACCCCCTTATAGGGTCCAGGGGGGGCATCTCCTCGATAGGGGTTTAGAGGTAGCGCCTCTCAAATCCACATTTAATATAATTGTTCATTGTAAATCTAAACCATTCATCATTAGGTCATAGATTTGATGGTAGAGATTATGTTGGAATTTTTTTCCTCAAAGAAAACCCGTCTTTATAGAAGGGCATTATATTATAGTTGATTGTAACATTGTATTGAATTGTATTGTGAGAGGAGACTATGATAGAGAAGAGAAATTTATAGTGGATGTGCTATAGGTTGTATCCCTTCTATTTTTTTGGAGAAGGAGATCCTAGATCTAATGGCTAGATGACTAAAATCAACCTTTTCCAAAAATATATGGGGGATAATCTAGACCAACAAGGATGTGAAATTGACTAACAACTTGAAAGGTGAATCAACCAACCTTGGATCTAGATTATCTTTTTGGAGGTGGCAAGGTTGATGGATTGAAAAGTTGATGCAATGATGCAATTGAACAAACTATGAAAATGCAACATTCTAAGAGATTTTAATAGACTGAAAACACAAACAAATTTGAGTTCCAATAAAGTAAAGAGCAGACACTGATGCACCTATGATTGAAGTTTGAGCTAGATCTAGGTGGTCCAGGGTGCAAGGATGCCCTAAACTAGGTACTTGAAACCTGAATCTATTTTCACAAGCCTGAGGTGCTTGGTCTCTAGTCTCTATCTTCCAGATTTGGTTGTTGGACCTTCATCTATTACTAAGATAATTCATATTTTGTATCTTGTCAACTTGTAGGGTCTTGATGCATGAATGAGAAAATTGTCTTCAATCTTCCTCCAATCCTCTTTATATCTATAATCTACACACACGAAGAGAGAGGAAGGGTTGTTCCATATAGGTGCTTACCTCAATCAAACCCCATGTTGGTATTTCTACCTCCACAATGTCAAAATTGATGATAAAAGAGAACTTATTGTTTTAAGGGATAGAGGCTAAATGATAAACAAACGATGAATTGACACTTTGCTACAACTCACCACTCAAATATAATATCCTTGATGAATTAAAGTCATTTTCATCACCTTCAAGGATTCATTATTGCTTGACTTGATTTGATTTTAAGACCTACAAGCATTAGTACTCAAAAATGAAATCCATGCATAAACATGATCAAACTCACATAAAACTTGACATGATGCTTCGATTGAAAAATGTTACAATAATTCTAAAAATTCTACTCTTGGACTGATTTTTTAAGTATTCTCATTAATAGTTTTCTCAATATTTTCGTCTATTACTTGTTAATTAAAATTATGAAAATACTATGTATTTATATGTAATTAATCTAATTTCTCAAAAAGTAAATTTTGATAAAATTACGGATATCGACACATTTGAATTTGGGGCCAAATTAAGAGGTTTAGGGCACAATGCACCCTAGACCAGATCCCTCATTTTCAAGATCTAAAGTGTCAAGGGTAAAATATTAAAAGCATACTTTGATCTTTGACATTTGATTTTTCGACAAATATTAAAATGGTCCATGGAATGCATAATTTAGGAACTTCGGTGCATAGTTAGGTCCAAGCACATAGGTGGGGAAAAACCTAGTGTAAAATTGTCAAGGGTGACAATTTACAATGCTACATTATCCCCCACTTTAGTGAGAGTATGAACTTAGGCTCAGTCTCACACTAAAATAAGAATATGTCAAGAGGGGTTCAATTATCCAAATATTGAAGAGATGAGATGGTACTAAATATAGGGGGAGTGTGTGAGCCTCCAAGATTAAGGATCCTATGGCAAGACAACATAAGGAAAAAGGATCATATGTGTATGATGTGAAATGTAGCATGAAAAAAACAAAGCATACACAACAAAGACACATAACATAACATAACATAAAGACAATAACAAAAATGAAAACAAACACGATGCAAACAAAATGCAAACATACAAAAGGTGGGTACGACAATCATAGACTAGCAAGCTCCATAGAAATCTTACTAGGATCCATAACTAAGGCATTCATGACTCACAAGCTAACAAAGTCTAATATTTCTAGACGAACCATGAACCAAGGCACCACAAGCTAGTGAAGTTTGATGTTCACTAGGTGAGCCTTCTAAAAGGGTAGCAAATGAGAAACACACAAGAGCTAGTGAGGACCGATTTTCACTAGGTGTGTATCCATGTCAACCATACCAAGAATTATAGTCCCAATAATTCTGATAAGATGCTACAAAAATGATCAAATACTAAGCCAACACATCACTAAGTCCAACGTGTGTAACCAAACTGAAGAACATAATGGGATGTATGCCCCCAGTTTAAAATAATTGCTAAACACCAATCTATGAGTAATTGCTTCAAGGTAGAATAAAATGATAAATGCAATGATAAGGTCATGAGAGCTTATTTGGAAATCCATATGCCAATGATATGTTCCTAGATAAAGCTAACTCGTGATAAGGGGTTTCCCCAAGACAAGGCCACATAACAACACAAAAGATGATCACATGAGGGATCTACGAATACAGGGTTAGAATACATCTTTACTAATATATAATATGATTAAGCTTGTAATTGACATCATTCCCCCAAATAATCATGGACCTACAAACACAACAGAAGAATGACACATAGAGATAACAAACAAACTTTTGGTTCAACATGTAAGAGACCTAAATGTCTTGATACCTTGCATCATCCCCAAAAGGAAAACACAAGACAATAAAAATATTTACAACATATAGAATAATGAAGGTACAAATAGATGAATGTCACAACAAATTTGTTTCCTTTGTATCCTTATGCTTACAAGGACAACAAGGGAAACCAACATAAAAAGCACAACACGAGAGGTCACATCACATGAAAGAAAGAACACTAAAGACATAAAACATACACAAAGGGTACTACACATGTGATGTCGATCTAAAACAAATCATATGCATCCCAATATTGCTCATCATATATGGAAGGCAGACAACTAGCCAAAGGGATTGCAACAAGTGTTGTACAAGGAGTATCACCAAGTTCAACACATGGTGAATCACTCTTATTAGGAGGATCACCACGGTTTCCCCCATCTAAATCCATATATTTTGATAACAACAAAGCTAATTCATTATGCACTTGTTCATAAATCTTAGCATATTCATCTTCACCATCCAAGTTTATCGTAATAGGTGGTTTAATGATAATATCAGTCATATGTTCTTGTTTCATTCTTTTTTTAGGTTGATACATGTAAGTGTGAATGCTTGGTCTAGACCTGCTCAAACATGAACATACAATCAAACATTAGTCAATAAACAAGTCTAAACAAACATTCCCCATGAAATTAATTGAAACACAAGAACATTGAAATCAAAGCCAAAATAACAAGTAAAAGCTAATGAAATTTTGTTCTAAATGCTCAAACTAGCATCCCATGGGGGAATTGGTGCTTCTTTGATGTGGAAATAAGCCCTTTCCCAATTCCTTGATAAACTTGATGATGATTGATTGATCCTTGATGAAAATTGTCAATAACCTAGCTATGGATGATGAAATCTATGAAAACTTGGATGAAAGTGTGGATGAACTTGCTCAAATTTGTAGATAGTAATCTTGCATGAAGTTGTGGATCCCAAATCAATAGAGAAGTCCTCTATTTATAGGAAAGGATGGAGAAATGAGAAATAGGAAGAATGTGGGATTAAACTTGAACAAATGGAATTGTGCCACTTGTCAACATGCTAATGAAGGGAAGTGGAGCACATTTTGAAGAATGTGCATGTTAAATGCATGTAGGTGGAATTTGAAATTTGAAAGATGGCTTGTGCAAGAAGAGTTGTGAGAGGAGTTAATGCTAAGGTGGCTCAAGGAGAGGACATGTAAGAGCCTTTAATGCCATGTTGGAGGACAAAAGTCCTTTGGGAGGGATATTTCAAATTGGTGGAATATTCCAAGGATATGCCACATTTGAATGAAAATAGAGGAATTAATAAATCAAATAAATTGATTTATATGCGCAAGTTGTAAAAGCTAGAGGAAAGGAGGATTACTGTTAGGAGTTAATTAGGATTTAATTAACTTAGAGGGAATTATTTGATATGACATTTGATTTAGATATTTAGATTTATTTAAATCAAATGAGAGGATAGTTGAGAGGTTAATAATTTAACTAAATAAATTTGATTTATTTAATTAAATGAAGAACATTTGATTTAATCAAATAAAGTTGATTTATTTAATTAAAAGAGATGACCTTAGGATTTAATTAAATAAAATGATTTATTTAATCAAAGGAGGAACATTAGGACTTAATTAAATAAAATGAATTATTTAATTAAAAGAACATTAGATTTAATCAAATAAAGTTGATTTATTTAATTAAAAGAGGAATCTTGATGAATTAATTAAATAAGGATTATTCAATTAATTGGTTAGTAAAGGAGTGATTAAGGAAGAATTGGCGTTAGAGAATCAGAATCGAGTGCACTATATCAATTAGGATAATTTGAACGTCTACATTTTGCCCCTTTTTGAAGCAATGTACTTGTTGCATTGGTTCAAAGAATAACCTTGCCGAGATCAAAATTCAAAAAAAATCTTTTTTTTTGGATACCCCACTACTGTCCCAGTGAGAAGAATTACGTTGGTATACTGCCCCCTCGAGAGATCGGATGAAAATTTGGATTTTTTGGGTGACTTCTCGAAAAAAATGAGAAGCTGCTTGACAGTTCCAGAAAGGCTCCAGGATGTTGAAAATATGTGAAAACATGAAAAAAAAGACGTGAAATGAGCTCCAGTTGGGAAAAAATAGTGTTGGGGGTGCAAAACCCTAGTTTGACGACTATTGGGGCAAAAAACCCTACTTTTCATGTTTAAAAAGGCTTGGAGGGATCACTTTCCATTCATTTTTGCATTCACACTTTGAGATTTCTAGTTTTTTGAGCTATGACCCTCCTACAAAATGGCACAAAGAGTGCTTCCCCAACACATTTTTGAGTGAGTCTGGGTGTACCAAAGACCTCAAAGCACAGGACTAGCAGTATGTGACCCTAACCCAACTTTGAGTTTTGATTTTTAAGCATATTTATTACATTTTGAAAAGTCAAAGTCCCCAAAATTGCTATATAGCGACACTAAAAGTGCAAAATCAGTGACGCTAGGGCTCAAATAGCACCACTTTTGTGAATTGTGACGTCGCATTGCAATTTGGATATATGGCTCCAAACTTCAAATAGTGACGTCGCAGTCTAGTTTAAGTTTAGGGTTTCTAGGTCAAAGGGGCCCACTATTGTAAATAGCGATGTCATGGCTTGGTTTGCATTTTTGAAGGGTCTAGCATCGTTGATTGGAGTTTTCAAATGGTGATGCCTTTATAAATAGCCACACATTCATTTTTTTGGTGTCGAAAACTCCAAATGGGGTCAGGTCTTTTTACAAATTTTGACGTTGTGGCTTCATGAGTGCAGGAGATTAGAGAGCATGTGCTTTCAGGTGAGCATTGACCCTCGGTACTGAGCAGATTGAGTGATTTGCATGAGCTACAACAGGAGCACTTGGGTGAGATTGACCTTTGGTACATTGCTTATGCACCTGTCGTCTAGACCCACCTAGCGATGATGACCGCATTGGCCGAGAGGTGGCACAACGAGACCTCATTGTTTCATCTTCCCACCGGCGAGGCGACTATCATATTGGAGGACGTATGGTGCATCCTACGGTTGTCGATTCATGGAGATTGAGTTATCTATGACACAGATGTCGAAAGTGATACATGCTTTGAGGTCATGGAGGTTAAGGAGTTTACACTTTATGAGGGCCAGATCGATTTGGATTACTACAGAGGTCGAGTGCCAATTTTTAGGCTGATCGTTGTGGCCATTATATGCGGGCTAGTGGCTCTAGATCGACAGGGTAGATACTTCAGCTTAGGATGGGGCCTAGCCTAGGAGAGGATGTTTTTCTAGAGGACACAGTATGTGTGGAGGCCAATGGTGTTGGCCTCATTATACCATGATTTGCACGAGTTTTCCTATTGCAATAGCCAAGCGATTGGTACCAACATGACATTGTTACACATTTGCGCCTAGGAGCACATTGTCGTGCTCCAACCAATGGTCACTATGGTTGATGTAGAGCCCGATGATCTGGCGGTTTGGAGATACAAGGGTGGCATTACTTTGAGGCACACAGGATGGATAGGTCTACCCCACTAGCCAGAGTGATAGACGAGATAATAGTGTTCACATGGAGGCAATGGTTATAGATGGCCACATGGTATGATGACGTCCAACAACTGTTCTATGCCTATTAGGATCGATTGATGTAGGGGTGAGAGCACATGATCATAGAGCGCTACCTGCCCGATAGGGTAGCCCGACAATTTGGAGATGTTCAAGATCGATCGGATGATCAATATGTGGCCATCTTTGCCTGGTCATCCAAAGAGATCACATGGGGACGGATGATTCTAGCATCCGACGTAGTTGATTCCTTCTGACAATTGGTGGCTAGGCCATGGGCCTATGCCCAGGGATAGGCAAATCCAGGCACTACACGTGCATATGATGATTAGTTCAAACCCCCACCTCGGCTAACAGTTCCAGGGGTAGCATTTCCACGAAGGAGACCCTGAGGCAAGACAACATGGAGAGCATAGGTAGGTCACAACAAATAGGATGCTGGGGCACCACCTAGAGATGGGCCATCTCCACGATAGCCAGAGCAATAGCCGAATTAGTAGAGGGAATAGCAGAGAGACCAACAGCCTCACTAGTCACTGTAACCAGACCCATGGGACGCCCATATACAACAGTTACAGGGGTAGGTTCAGGGGTTGCAGGTACAGTTACAGATGATCACAACAGAGAGGGACTAGGCTAGAAAACAAGTCCAAGCCCTTACCACAGAGAGTGATCATGAGTGCCAACAGAGGTAGGCAACAGAGTTACAGCTGGCCCAGGAGGTCAACCAGAGGAAAAAACTAGAGAGCATAGTTGCCTCATCCCATGGGAGGATAGTACCTATGCGGATGTACCACGATGTCATCAAAAAGGTGGAGTATACAAATTCCACTATCGGCAGGCTATACCTTTGGCTGCTTGGGTGCTAGATTATTCTCAGTAGACAGTGTTGAGACGGGCAGAGAACTAGCTAGAGAGGCATCCAAGTGAGGAGAGCAACCATTAGGGCTAGCTATCGCACACAATTTTTTGATCACAACATTCGATTCTTTTTGGGACTCATAGGCTCCATTTTTGATAGCCCTATGGGCATTGTACACTAATTGATATACATACACATGATTTAGATTTGTACCATGATAGTGATGATTTTTTGATATATGATATGATCAATTTATTATGTGATGTGTCTACTTTATTTATGCTTTATGAATGGATGTATTTGATATTCTATGTATATGCAATGTGATTCTATATGTGTGGCTTTTACACTATGTGATGGATGATCATGCAGATGTTTATGGATGTTATGGATGCATTTCTTTTTATATTATCTCTATGCACTTTTATGATGATGATGTTTGCAAAAATGGATGATGTTTATATGTTCTGATTATGAGATGTATGGGATGTTATGACATGCTCCTTTTATTTTTCAGTATCTTTTTCATGTATGATATGCATATATGGATGATATGATGATGCCTATATGATTACGCAATGGATGCAAAGGTATGGTTTATGAGATGCTTAGAATAACCAATCTATATTATGCAATGATGAGAATGCGATGCATGTGAGATGATCAATGTTTCCTATTATATATGATATGAATGATATGCAACATGTTGACAGTTTGTGGATGTAGGATGGATGTATTGGTGATGCTTTGATTAACTATAAAGGTACCATGTTGGCATGAAGAGAAGAAAGAAGAAATGAGATGATGACAAGAGGATCTAACAAGTCCATGATTTGACAAGAATTTATTAGAGATGAAGATGAGAGATGGATGATGTATTGCTTACCAGGGATTAGGACTTTAAAAGTGCTTACTTACCTTATGTTTGATAACACACATAGATACGATGCATTAAGGTATAAAGAACCAGGATGGTTTTGTACCTAGTGTGATGGACTTTGACTCGACGATCAGTTAGGAGTACCCTTGTTCACACTTGGCATACGAAACCTTATTTAAAATGCAATTCAGATGCTTCAAGTATCTCAAACCAAAACATAGAAAAGAAAGCCTTCCTATGTGCTCAACAAGACACCTAAAACACCTTCCCTACAAACCAAACAAGACATGCATGACCAAAGTTATATCACAAGAATATCCAACAGGCACAACAAACAAAAGATAATGATTGTTGCCCCATTCCTTTCTCTCTAAATCATTTTTTTTAGACATCATCGAGAGGTCATTGGAATGAGTACAATAAGATAAGTTAAAAAGACAAAGATCAAGTAAACAAACAAGCCAGTGTTCTTCATACCGCTAGCCAAGACTAAACTACGGTGATGCCTGATGTTGATGTCCATTGTAGGAAGGATGCATCCTAGGACATGATGTTATCAGATGATTTGGGATTGACTGGATGATGGGTTATTAATACCAAGAGTTGACCAACTTGTTTACCTACTGACCTAGATTGAAACCTTGACGATTGATTTTTCACTTGTAACCTGCTAGACTTGTTTCTAATTGTTTTACCAAAGTTTGAAGATGATGATCTTTTATTATGAGCGAATGTTTATTGCGGGTGAATGCAAAATGGGATGGATGGATTTTTTCAAATATTTGGATGTTTTTGTTGAAGTTTTGAAATTTTTTGAGGCTATTTTTGGTATTTTTACGATGTTTTGCAAATGTTTTGATTTTCAAAATTTCCAATGTTTTTGGTGTTTTATGAGATTTTAACCAAGAACCTAACCTAAAGACCTATCCTAGGGATCTCGGGGGCTGATCAAAGATTAGCCTTGCCTACGTTATACATGCAAAGACCACATAGTTTGACTAACACAGACTCGTTTATTGATAAGATATGAACAAATGGATTGCCAGTTTATTATGATGGACCCCTAAAGGACTAACCTAGGGTGTCTCCGGGGATGATCAAAGATCAACCTTTCCTACGTTTAGAGCTCAGAGACCTGTAGTTTGATAATACAACTCTATTTTTCTACCTTTATCTGACTTTTTGACTTATTTTTAGATTTTGATATGTTTTGAATGTTTTTGGGTTTTCTGATTTTATGAATGTTTTTGAATTTTTTGATTTTAAGGAAGACTTCAAGAATATACACAAATCTGATCCAATGTAGGTATAAGAACATGCCCCTAGTGTGATGCAATAGACTACTCCGTTATAGGCAGGAAAAATTGATCTTAGGCATAGGCTGAGTAGTACTAGGGAGGATCATGATACAAACACATGATCAAGCTATGATGCAGACGCAGATGGAGATATGGAAGTGCAATGGATGAATGATGCAGAACAAGCCACATAGATCATGGCGGATGGAAAGTGTTTATTTACACGAGGTGCCTATTTTCCAAGTTTTCACCAAGGTACTTTCCCAAAGTGCCACCAAAGTGGTTTTCACTAGAGGACGACTGTTTTCAATCCTTTTTATGATTTTTTTAAATTTTTTTGGATTTTTAGATTTACACCTTGGAAATTTTAGGCATAATTTTTTTTGAGATGGGAGCTATTGATAGGCTCCTACAGAGGTTCACCTTCTAGTGTGGATAACTAATATTATCTTGATTTGTAGCTTGTCGTGATGATGAAGGGCCCCAACCAGTTGGGTTCAAACTTTCCCTTGTTTGGATTTGGTACATTTTTCTGATTTTCTTTCAACACGACCTCTCTGACTTGAAAGGTCTGACTCTTGATCTTCTTTTTGTAGCTTCACTTGAGATGGTTTTGGTAGACTTGCAAATGATTTAGAGCATCTATGCACTACTCATCTAGTAGTTCTAGCTCGTTCAACTGTGATACCCGATATTCTTCATCAGTGATGAAATTTTGCAATGATATTCTCAAGGATGGGAGCTTGATCTCAATAGGAAGGATGGATTTTGATCTGTAGACTAGGGAGAAAGGGGTTGCACCTATAGGCATATGAATACTCGTTCGGTAGGCCCATAAGGCAGGATTTAGCTGTAAGTGCCAGTCATGACCAACATCATTAACTGTCTTCTTTAGGATTTTCAAGATGGTCTTATTCGTAGCCTCAACTTGGATATTTCCTTGAGGATAGTATGGAGTGGAAAATTGATGTTGGATATTGGATTTTTGGCATAGGTCTTGAACATCCTAGTTTTTGAAAGGTGTCCCATTATCTGAGATAATGGCTTGAGGGACACCGTAACGAAAAATTAGTAGTTTAGGATGAACTTGGAAATTTGATTTCCTATAATATAGGTCATGGGAATGGCCTCTACCCACTTCGTGAAGTACTCAGTGGTGGTGATAATGAACTTATGTCTACTAGATGATGTGGGGGTGTTTTACCAATGAGATCGAGCCCCTATTGTGAAAAGGGCCAAGGTGTAATGATTGGGTGGAGCTCCTAAGCTAGTGCATGGATGAGATCCCCATGCTGTTGACACTACAAACACCTTCAAACATAGTCATCAACTTCCTTCTCCATCGTAGGCCAATAGTACCCAATCCTCAACAATTTCTTAGCCAAGGTCATACGACTTGAATGTGACCCACAAATTCCATTGTGTACCTCAATTAAAGTAGTCAAAGCTTCCTCGACATTTAGGCATCGTAAAAGGGTTCCTTCAATACTCCTACGGTACAAGGTGTCACCTAAGATAAAAAAAAATGGGATGACTTCTTGACAAATGTTCTCTAAAGGTTCAGGGTGATATCAATGGGGAGGAATCCTATTCTCAAGTAGGTGTATATATCATGATATCAGGGATCACCGAGACTAATGATTTCACACACAAAATCAGACTCTAGTACCTCGAATGCTGGTACAAGAAGCTACTCTAGAAGGAATTCTTGCTTAGGGACGTTGTGTGGGATATCCAGTAGCGATCCAATTGTTGTCATAACATCTGTTGCTCTATTGTTTTCTCTTGGCATTTGCTCAAACGTGATGTCGATGAAGAATTCTCTGAGGCTTTCCACCAGTTTCTTGTATGGGGTCAAAATGTCATCCTTCATTTGGTATTCATCATTGACTTGGTTGATGATTAGCTATGAATCTCCATAAACTTTGAGTGCCATGATTTTCCATTGTATTGCAATTCTGATTCCTATGACAAGGGCCTCATACTTTGCAATCTTATATGTGCAAGGAAAAGACAACTTATATGATTTAGGTATGCAATCTCCTTGAGGTGTAATGAAGAAGACTCCAATTCCTGACCCATACTGTGTGTAGGATCCATCAAAATATACTTTCCAGTGATCTGCTATGCTTATGTTAAAGATGGACTCATCGAGGAACTCTGATACAAGTGGGTTCTCTAAATACATTAATGCTTCTTCCAGTTGATCTGCAATTACTTGTCTTTTAATGGCCTTTCGTTCTACATACTCAATGTCGTGCTATGTCAAGATCATAACCCATTTAGTTTTTCACCCTACGAACGTTGCTTTAGAAAGAAGATACTTGAGAGGATCTATCTTGGCAATGATTTTTATCTGGTGTGCCAGCATATAGTGCTTGAACTTCTATGCGATGAACATGACTATTAAGCAAGCCTTCTCAATGGATGTGTAATTCAGTTTATGTCCCACCATGGTTCTACCGATGTAGTAAATAGCTCTCTCCTTCCCATTTTCATCATGTTGAGCTAAGAGAGTGCCAAGGGCTGCTATCACTACTGATATATATAGGATCACGGGCTTTCCTAGAATTGGCGGCATAAGAATTGGTGACGTGAGCAAGTACTCCTTTATTTTGTTGAACACCTTATCACATTTCTTGTCCCATTTGTATATACCCCCTTGTGGAGTAGATGAGAATATGGGATAGCCTTATCTACTAATTGTGCTATAAACCAACAGATTGATTGGATTCTTCCCTACAAACCCCTTAATTGCTTCAATGTCCTTCGTTCCTCCATCTCAAGGATTGCTTTGACTTTGGCGGGGACTATCTTGATTCCTCTCATAGACATAATGTATCCTAGGAGCTTGCCTGATTGTACCCTGAAGACACTTTTTGGATTGAGCCTGACCTTGTATTCTTCTAGCTTGTCAAAGATGGAGCTTAATACCACTATGTGGTCTCGACATTTCTTTGATTTGGCCAATACGTCATCCACATAGTCTTCCACAATTTTGTGAATCATTTCATGGAAGATTAGCATCATAGCTCTTTGATAAGTAGCTCTTGCATTCTTCAACCCAAATGGAATCACGTTCCAACAATATGTCCCCCATGGACAAGTGAAAGCTATCTTGTGTTGGTCATCTTTAGCTATCATGATTTGATTGTACCCTGAGAATCTGTCCATTAGTGATAGCATTTCATGTCCCGCCATCATATCCACAATCATGTATATGTTTGGGAGAGGGAAATCATCCTTGGGACATGCTTTGTTTAGATCTCTGAAGTCCGTACAGATGTAGATGCCTCTGGTGGGATTTGAAACAGCTATAAGATTTGAAACCCACTTTGGATAATCAATTGGTCATATGAAGCCACCATCAAGGAGCTTTTGTAATTCCATCTTCACCAATAATGCTATTTGTGGATGCATCTTTCTCAAAATTTGTCTTAGTGGCTTTGCTTCGGGATATACAACTAGATGGTGAACCATAACTTCTAGATCAAGACTAGGCATGTCGGTGTAGGTCCATGAAAATTTTACCTTTCTTTCCCTTAGGAATGCAGCTAGAAGCTCCTGTTCTTTTTTCAAAATTGATTCTGCATAGAAGGTTATGTGTGGTGTTTCTTTTGTTCCCAAGTTGACTAGATTGCACTTTTCTACTAAGACTGTTGACTTCTCCTGATGAATAACACTAAGGGGAATATTGAATCCCTCATCCTCTAGCACCTTAGAGAGGTTTTCACCATTGGATGCATCCTTTGCTTTTACTATTTTTGGGTCAGAGAGTGCCATAGTATAGTTTTCACTCAAAGACCTAGATATTATTCTTAAATTTTCACTTTTGTGACTGAGGGATTCAATCGTTTCCCCATAATAGGAATGTGTGTCTAGCATGATTTTGAACCCATGTTTTTGATCTCTACATGGTATAGTATCCTGCAATCCCATGAATTTTGAGAGAGCGTCATCATTTTCAAATGTGTCCAAAATTGGTGGTCCTCATTGGTCATAATTGATGAGTTGGGGATAAACTAAGTTTAGCTCATGGGTTTGGTTATTTGACTCAAAAGATAGGGTACTAATAATAAGAAGGGAGGAATCCTCAAATAGCATGGGTAGGTCAGTTATGGGATCCTCATCACACACATCAGTTATGTCAAAGGTATAGTTGTCTAAGGGAAAACCTGTGGATACCGGCAATTGAGGGAGAGCTTTGACTTTCCTAATCGGGGCACTTTTTCCAAGTATGGTTATTTTTGAAGGAGTACATCCAAGGCCAAGATTCCTTATACGCTTCTCAAGAATGATAGGTTCTAGAAGACCATTGTCATTTTGTTCGAGTTACTTGTTTTTGTTGTAGCCCCATCCTTGCATTATTTGTAGTCCTTTGCTATTATCATCCATGGGAAGATTAGGCACAAGTCTTTCATCTTGGTACAATAGACTTGATATGTCCTTTTCATCCACCAATTCCTGACTTAGGTCCCCCCAAAATCTGAATCTGGAGGGGTCTTCTTTGAAAGTTTGTGTTGAAGTGTTATTTGGATGCGGTTTCCCATGAGATCTAGGAGATTGAGGTAACTCTCCTATTACAAAGGCACTCTTCTTAATTTTGTAATATCCACACCCATTGTCTTGGATAATGACTTTGATATCAGAGATGTCAGGAATGGAAGGTGTCTTTGTCTCAGAAGTGGAGGCTAAGATAGATGGGTCTACATATGGAGTCATAGGGCCTTCATCATTCTTTGGGACTTGAGGGATCTTGTAGTACTTTGCTTCTAGATTCTTGCAATAATAAAATGGCTCATGATCACCATGGATTGTGACCTCTTGATTTTGATAGAGAAACTTGACACATTGATGGAAGGTAGAGGCGACAACTTGCATCCAATGAATCCATGGGTGCCCTAGGAGGATATTATAAGGTAATTCAAGATCAAGGACTTGGAAGGTATTTTCCATGATGGTCGACCCTACTTGAATAGGGAGTTGAATAGTGCCTTGAGACACTCTTTCTTGATCATCATATGCCCTGATTGTAATACCTTTACCCTTTTCAATGACGTCCTCGGAGAATCCCATATTCTTTATTAGCTTGAAGGTACAAATATTCAAACCTACAACCCCATCCACCAAGACTCTTTTGACTTTATTCTTATGGACCAAGACTTCAAGATGGAGTGTGCAGTTATGAGATGGTCAAATTGGGAGGTCCTGATCAGAAAATTTTAGGAGATGTGGCGTGGTGATGTGTCCGACCATAGCTTGGAACTGATCTACATCAAGATCTATGTGGACAGTGGATGAAGCCAATGCTTCCTCTAGGATTTTTCTATGTGTGGGTGAGATTTTTAGTAACTCCATGATGGAGATCTGAGAGGGGGTTATTTTCAGCTGGTCCAAGACATTATAACCATTAGGAATAGATTTTAGATTAGAGGTTGGTGCCTTGGATGGTTGTGATGGTCCAGGAATGGTAACTCTTCCACTGCGTGTGGTGACTCCACAATCGGCTCTAGCTCCCTGGATGTTGACAATAGTGACCCATTCATCCAAGGATGCAACAACATGGTCGTAAACATGGTTTACATTGTTATAATTTTCCTTTCTATTGTTTTTCCCTTTATTGTGATATGGAATCAGATTCATGTATATCTTAAGGTCTTGGTTTCCAGTAGGTTGTTCAACGTTTATGGTTCTGTCATCGATGAGGTCTTAGATCAAGTTTTTTAGTCTCATGCAAATTGTCATTGTGTGTCCCTTGATTTTATGAAAATTGCAAGGTGATTTTCGTTATACCATGGTGGTTTCACTTGGGGCTCTTGATAATTCTCATAAATAGGGATTTTAATGAGATTCTCTTATACCAATTTTTTCATGACAAATTTGATTGATTCCCCTAGGGGTGTGTATTTTTGTTTGGGGCGATACTTGTTTCATGGGGGTGGTCTCCCTTGATTATTCAGATTGTTAACTACTTAATTATTGGGTGGTTGTGATACTGTGTTGGCTTGTGTGTTGTTTCAGTTATTAGTTTTTAGTTGTTGATATGTTTGTATGTTTTGCCTTGGGGCATTGATGACAACTTTGGTGTCAACGACACCATCATCAGTGAAATTCTTGTTCTTTGCCCATGTGCAAGGTTTTTCATTATAATTGGTTGATGGGTGGTTGTCTTGATAAGTGGGTGTCCCCCCTTGTGTGATAAGGGCTCTTTCGATGTTGAGCACCTTGGCGATCAACTGGTTGTATGTGGTGATGCATTGCATTTTCAAATGGAAGGACAAGGTTCCTTCAAGATTAGTGATGATAGTGTAGATTTGTTGTTCTTCTGGCATAGTCCACTTGCTCCTATTGTCCTTGGATCGCCATCATTGTAAGAAGGATTTGAATGTTTCTTCCTTAGCTTGTTTGAGAGTAGATATTTCCTCTAAAATCACATCCATGCCTATGTTGAATGCGTAGTTTTGTATGAATGTGTCCATAATTTCTTGGAACTGTTTGATTCCAGGAATAAGGCAAGAGAACCATTCCATTGTTGGTCTAGCCATACTTTGAGGGAATAGTCACATTAGATAAGTGTCGTCATATGCAACTTCCATACAGTGTACCTGAAATTCTCTGATGTGATCTTTAGGATTACCTTTCCCACGATATTTGTCAAATTTAGGGATTTCAAATCCTTTTGGGAATGGAACCATTGCAATGCTTCTATCGAAGGGATAAGGGAAAAAAATTCTTGGTGTTTTCATTTTTTTTCCAGATTGGAGGTCTAGCACTTGTTGTGAGAGAAATTTGATTTGTGCAGACACATCATTTTGCAAATCAGGTGGTGGGATGAATGTGTTTTGAGGTGGTTTGATTGTTTGGGTGATGGGTGGGGTGTTTTGCATGTTTGTGGGAGGTTTTTGCAAGATTTTTTTTGTGATCAGTGCTTGTTGGTATGCTTGCAATTGTTGTTGTGCCAACAATGATTTTTGTTGGTCTTGTTGGTGTTGGGCCAACAATGCTTGTTGTTGGGCTAGTTACTAAGTTGCTTCTTGTTGTGCTTGGTACTGTTGCAAAGCTTGTTGATATGTTTGTTGTTGAGTGGCTTGATATTGTGCTTGCACTTGTGCATGTTGGGCTTGATATTGGGCTTGTGCCTAAGCTTGAGCTTGTTTGGCGGCTTGTGCAACCTGTGCAACTTGTGCGGCTTGTGTTGTTTGTGCTGCTTGCACAACTTGTGTGGCTTGGGTGGCTTGTTGTTGTTGCAATAAAGCTTGGGATTAGGCAGCCTGCTATGCTTGTTGTGTGGCTTGTTGTGTTTGTGCTTGTTGGGAAGCTAGCTGTGCAACTTGTTGATTTTGAAATTGTTGAAGTGATTTTGATAGGCTTGTTGGGAAACTTGTAGTGTAATGTTGTATTGGTTTGCCATATTTGGTTTTGGTGGTGGAGGTGGAGGATTCAAAATGGTGTGAGATGTTGTGATGAGAGTTTGTTGAGGTGGCTATTGAGGTGTTTTTGGATTGATGATAGGGGTTTATGTGGTAGATGGTGAGGTGGATATGCTAGGTCCTTGGGAAACCACATTTATAGATGGTGCAACGATTGATTGTGTCATTTGGATTGGTGTCACCTAGTGTTGTGATATTGATGGCATGATTGGAGGATATGGTATGTTGATTTGATTCATGATTGGAGGATTGTTTTGATTTTGTTGATTGAGGATTGGTAAAGGGGGTTGTCCTAAAACAAGAATTGGTGGATGTCAATGGTAGAGGGGGAAATGGTGGGAAGATGGGTGGTGTGTTTCCTTGAGAAAGTGACGATGAGGGATCAAAGATTCCCCCTTGTCCAAATATTCCCCCTTGACCTTGTGAAGTATTGGGGAGAGAGACTTGTGTGTTAAGGGAATATACCAGTGTTGTAGAAAAGGCGGTTGGATTATTGGTGTCATGAAAGATAAGTGGAACGTATGGGTGTTTTAGATCTTGTGGGATGGATTGACCCAAGATGGTGTTTGCATCCAAGTCTTGTTTGTTTACAAGAGGATGTGTTTGAAGAGAATGAAGTAATGAAATCCCCTTGGTAACTATGGGTTGACTTGGAGCATGAGGTGAAATTGGTTGTGGGATGGGTTGAATGATGCTTTGGAAGGAAGGTGTGAATGAGACCGATGGCATAATTCCAAGAGGTTTTTCCACAATACTGCTTATATCATAGTCAGAAGGGATTTTAGGCCCCTCTTTAGCAAATTCCAACATGTATTGTGATGGATTAAGTCTCATCATTGTGTTGACAATTTTGTGATTTTCAAGATTTTGGACCATTTCTATGATTTCATCTTGAGTCATTCCTAAGACATTGTTGGTGATATCCTCCACTTGGAAACCTCCCTCTTGAAGATCTTGTGGAATTTGAGGAAGATTGAGTGGGGGATTGCTAGATCCAATAGGGTTGATTTTAGGTGCAGTTTGACTCAAGTCACTTCAAGTGGATATTTCTTTGTTTGTTTCCATGTTCTTCTTGTGTTGAGATCTAGTTTGGACCATAAAATAAGGATCATTTTTTAGGAATGTGGGAGGTGAACCTCCAACCCCTTAGATTATTCTAAACTTTAGGTACAAAAAGGAATGTCTAAGATGTTAAGGATCAAAGGGGGGTGATGAGATGATGAAAGATGAGCTGTGTGAATGATTAAACTCTTAAGAAGCCTTGAAGGAGATACTGGACTGTAGGACTTTGGATTTTTGATTTTGGATTTGATTTGGATTTGATTTTGATTTAATTTGAATTTGATAATGAACTCATAAACTCCAAGAGGTTAGATGTTGTCTTGGAATAAATTTGTCCACAAGGTGATAATTTAACTAAGTGTATGAAGAAGGATGCATCCACACACACTTAGTCAAACAAGATGATTTTGATTTGATTTAAAGGATTTTCCAAAAGTCTAGTATGAAGGATTTTTTCCAAGATTTCTAAGAGTTGTTTGTGAGATGGTTTTTGATTGATGTTTGGGATATGGATGAGAGTGTTGATTTTGATCCTAAGTGAACCTAGAGAGACTTTTTTTACAAGACCTAGGTATTGAAGAACATGCTATACTTCCAAGAACTTGTTAACTCTACAAAGTGAGATACTCAAAACATTGAAAAAGACTTAGATTTTGACTATAATAGAATGAGTACAAGTTTGGGTTATCCTTTGATGCACATTTGTAAAAGTTATAGAGTAATCTTTCTCTAATTGCATAAAGCATAGACTAACGTTTCTTGAGATTTCTTGGACTAAGACGTTTTTTTCAATTGATGGAATTTGGTTTTGGAACTTTGATCTTGCGGGAAATCATTTGAGAAAACACATGTGTGAGGTTCAATTTGTCTTTTATCTTTGCTTAATGGATCCTTTTTACCACAAACACTTTCTTGCTTAGCTTTTCAAACTAAATGTCTAATGTCTCAATTTCTTTTCATCCCACAAAGTCCATTATGTGGAAATCAAGAGAATCAAGGTAATAGTTCCCTAATGTTGACTTTAGAGAGAAAATTAAGATATAAACCCAAATACTTAGAAGCCTCTAGGGATGAAATCCCTAGGGACAAGTAGTAGCACTTGGATTTTTTTAAAGGTATTTGCTTCTTCTAAAGGTTTGAAATTTGATGTCCTTGTTGAATGTTTTTTTTTTCAATATTTTGGATCCAAACAATGTGTTTAACTGACTCAAAATTACACAATCCTAGGATGGAAAAGAAAATATTTTTTGAATTTCCCACTTGGATAAATCCAGTTGTGCTTATTCAAAGTGGATGACTAGAAGCTTGACCACACTGGCTCCCCTCCATGACACTCACTTTTGTGGGTTAGCCAAGCTTCAGTTCTCATGAATCTCCCATGATGAACTTTTCGTCTCTACAAAGAATCACAAGTATGTGTGATGGATCCAGAGGTCCGACCTCCTGACGCCAACAAATATTGGGATTTTTGGCTACTACACAATGGTTTGTAATAAGTACATCCGGTTCAAAGGACACAATGATAAACTCCCTCAAGAGGTCTCCCAACCCTTAGAACAAGGGCTTTACGCATCATAAATATATTGGGGGAGAGCTATCATGCATCACTTTGTTGATTGCAAACTTTCCTTGCAACCACAAATTTGTATAGTGGTTCGGAAGAGCCTGGTTTATGCTCGTTATTGCTTGGGTCATTCCCTTGGGGTGAGTAATTTTTTACATCCGTAGTTCGATCAATATTTGTTTGTGTGAACAAAGAGAGGACACGTGCAATATACTTATCTCACACTAGCAAGATTTGTTCAATTTTTAGGAGCCCAAATTGAAGTGTGGATACAATCTTCTAGACAACCTAATATCACCAAAATAATTTTGATTCTCAAGATCGTTGTGCAGCATGAGAGAAGTGCATATGCCTTTAAATGATATTAGTTTGTAAAAAATATTACAAAACAAGACACATGTTCATTTTAGACTTCAAAAGCAGTAATGGGTTCTTTTCATAGCACCAAAATGAAGTGTTTGGAGTTGTTTTTTCAATTCTTAAAACCCAAAACCAAATCTAGTGAGTTTCTAATGTTCTTTTTAACCCTTTGATTGTTCTTTTTTTTTTAAACCCAAACAAAATGTATTTGAATCCTAAAACTAAAGATAACAATATCCTAAAGATGGGATTATAGATGCTCCCAAAGTGTTTAAAAACACTTGTTACAATCATGAGAAATAAAGTGCCATAAGAAATATTCTCCTTCCCTTCTTGATCACCTCAACCTACAATAGTTGGTCAATCTACAGAAAACAGAGGTACAAACAGGTTAAAAGTTCAAGGTGATAAAAAACAAAAGGCATATATTAAAATAAACTTGAAAGTTGACTTTTTACCCCAACCCAACGTCGCAATCCATGAAGGCGTCGCTATTTGGAGATCTAGTGTCGCTCTGGTGAAGTCAACATCACTCTGTGGAGAAACAAAGACTGCAATTGTGTCGCTATTTCACTCAATGTCACTCTTTGGAGTTTGGTAGATCTAGCCCTTAAGAGAATCACTGTAGCATTGCTTTTTGGAGCAGAGGCAGTATCGCTATATAGCAACACTAGAATAATAGTGTCACTGTTTGTACTTCTCAACGTTGTTGTTTCTTGAAAGCACAAAAATTTGAAATAACAATAAAATTGACCAAAAAAATGTGTTAATTTTGAAAGATTCACCCTCCTTTTAGCTCCAAAATGTGAATGATTGGTCTAGACCTGCTCAAACTTGAACAAACAATCGAACATTAGTCAATAAACAAGTCTAAACAAACATTCCCCATGAAATTCATTTAAACACAAGAACATTGAAATCAAAGCCAAAATAACAAGTAAAAGCTAATGAAATTCTATTCTAAATGCTCAAACTAGCATCCCATGGGGGAATTGGTGCTTCTTTGATGTGGAAATAAGCCCTTTCCCAATTCCTTGATAAACTTGATGATGATTGATTGATCCTTGATGAAAATTATCAATAACCTAGCTATGGATGACGAAATCTATGAAAACTTGGATGAACTTGCTCAAATCTATAGATAGTAATCCCAAATCAATAGAGAAGTCCTCAATTTATAGGGAAGAAGGATGGAGAAATGAGAAATAGGAAGAATGTGGGATTAAAAATGAACCAATGGCATTGTGCCACTTGTCAACATGCTAATGAAGGGAGGTGGAGCACATTTTGAAGAATTTGCATGTTAAATGCATGTAGGTGGAATTTGAAATTCAAAAGATGGCTTGTGCAAGAAGAGTTGTAAGAGGAGTTAATGCAAGGTGGCTCAAGGAGAGGACATGTAAGAGCCTTTAATGCTATGTTGAAGGACAAAAGTCCTTTGGGAGGGAGATTTCAAATTGGTGGAATATTCCAAGGATATGCCACATTTGAATGAAAATAGAGGAATTAATAAATCAAATGAATTGATTTGTATGTGCAAGTTATAAAAGCTAGAGGAAAGGAGGATTAGTGTTAGGAGTTAATTAGGATTTAATTAACTTAGAGGGAATTATTTGATATGACATTTGATTTAGATATTTATATTTATTTAAATCAAATGAGAGGATAGTTGGGAGGTTAATAATTTAACTAAATAAATTTGATTTATTTAATTAAATGAAGAACATTAGATTTTTATTTATTTATTTATTTAGACTACAGGAATCGGGTAGGACGGCCCCCTATAAACTCTAGTGTGCCCGGTAAATTTTTTAACGTGATCGGCAACACTGGTGCAACACGCCCTCTGGTACCACGGGGGTGGGGGAGACTAGACCTCGTGACCAACCTCCTGCAACAGGAAAGATTTAGCCAACCGAGCTAGGGCCCTAACCCCAGAAGAACATTAGATTTAATCAAATAAAGTTAATTTATTTAATTAAAAGAGATGACCTTAGGACTTAATTAAATAAAATGATTTATTTAATCAAAGGAGGAAGATTAGGATTCAATTAAATAAAATGATTTATTTAATTAAAATAACATTAGATTTATTTAATTAAAATAGGAACTTGATAAATTAATTAAATAAGGATTATTCAATTAATTGGTTAGTAAAGGAGTGATTAAGGAAGAATTGGCATTAGTGAATCAAAATTGAGTGCACAATATCAATCAAGATAATTTGAATGTCTACAATAAGGTTCAATGGTGTGGTTTGGTGAAGGTGGTAATTCATCATGGTTTATTTGGATAGGTGGTTGATCATTAGGCAATGTTTTATTATTTTTAGCCAACTGGTGAGCAGTGGCACAATGTCTATGCTTACCCTCCTTAGTAATTTTGTTTCTTCTTACACAAGTTTCAATTTGTAAAGGGGTAAGAGAGGGTTTCTCTACCATCGGTCTCTTTTATTCCTTTGGAGGAGGAACTGAACATTGGGGGTTGGGAGACCACCATATCTTTAGGTCTATAATTTTTTCTTTTCTTTTGGCAACACAAAGGTGATCACATAGTTATCTCTTGGTATTTTATATAATATCAGAGGAGGAACTACAACATATGTGTATGGTGTACTTTGGAGAATATCCAGTTCAAACATGGGTTTATCCATGACCTGTGGGATGGGAGGAACAACCATAGAAGTCATCATAGGTCAATCATCCTTGAGTGGGATATAACTAAGGGATAACTCAGCTATGCACTTAGCTTTAAACCTTTTATATGATTTGAAAAAGAAATCCTCATGAGGCTTAACAAGTTCCATAGGTTGAGGACAAAAATAATCCAATTCAAAGAATTTTCACAAGATGCCACAGGTTTGAATCCATTATGATGAACTGCATATATTTCATTAAAAGCATAAAGTTTCCATAGTCCATGATAACCAATTGTCAACTATTTCTGGATTGAAACCATGCCAATTTTTTATAGTAACATTTTATATCATACTCCATGGTCCATCATCAAGATGATCCATGATCACTCTCTCTCGTTTTTTCTTGCTTATCATCCTAATGATGGATCATGGAGTATGATCTGAAACATTTATATAAAAAATTGACACAGTTTCAATTCATAAATAGTTGACACTTGAATATATTTCATTTTCAAATGGAAACTTTATGCATTTGTGGATTACCAATAGGACTGCATTCATGGAGCATAACCATGGATAACTTAGCTTCATAATGAAATTGGTCCAACATCAATATGATGGTGAAAAAAACATTCAATTTTTTTGGTCCAACTTTGAGTGGGAGAGTTATTGAACCTATCATAGGGAAAACAAAACCATCACGAGTTTATCCATGCTTTTGATTGTTCATAAGTGTCTTTATAAATCTCATGCACAAATAAGAATTCTTTCATGATCTCATTCTCTAGGAACATAGGATCAAGGCATAGATTTGTCATTAATACGACTGGTGATATATAGAGGATCATCAGGTGCATGTATGGATGCATCAATATGTGTAAAATCAATCTCAAGTAACAAAGTAGTTCACTCCTTACGAGATTGAATTTGTATTGCATTAACACCATTACATAGATCATCATCATCATGTGTGTAATCACTACCTTGCACTTGGATGTATGATTTGGCATTGGATTTGTAAAGATTTGTGAATTATGGTTTAGTGGAGCTATGGACTTATTTCCTTTATCATTAACATCAACCAATTGGATGTGATTAGAATCAATGAGGTCTTGCACTTGATGTTTAAGATTCATATATCATTATTTATCGTGCTTAGGTGTGTGATGGTATTGACAAAATTCTTTTGCATTAAAGTTTGTAGGTAAAGGTTTAGATGTATCCATGAGCCTAATTGAAGTTAACTAGATTAATTTATTTCTTAGCAACTATAACATGATCGCATGAAGGGAGTTAGGAAATTGGGTAAATTGTCTCTCTTGACCTAAATTGATAAGGAGTTGTGCTTACAACAACCACCTATGTTTCAATGTTACGAGCAACCTGTGGGGTGTTTATCTTAACAAAGCTCTTATTTTTCTTTTTGAATGACTAGTAATTTTTTGAGGTACGAACTCAAATTGATCAGTATGAGTTGATGGAGGTGTACCTTCATACTGACTAACCAATATTTGATAATCATGAAGAGTCGTACACAAGTGTTGAAAGGATGAATACTTCACCAATAACATATTATCTCAAAATTTAGGTTGTGTTGATGGGTGTTTTTGCACTTTCTCAACACATACAACACACAAGTGTGATGCCTCTCTTGAAAGGTAATTTTTTGCAACTAAGTTTTAGAAAATCACCCCAAGGTCTCTTGGGTGTCAGGTCATGATAGTGCTTGGAATAGTTCAATTGGTTGATGTGATTTGCTAGTAATCACAAAGGAAATTTATGGTTCACAAAGCATGGAAGTTTCAAGTGTGCAAATGAAGTTTTAAAGTTCTAGAAATGAATGAACAATGGCTGCACACTTAGAACAACAAGCTGAAACTCACTTCAATCACCAAATTTAACATTGTTATGGTGCTTGGAATCCTAAACCAACAAAGATTTAAAAGAAATAGAAAAAGGGGAAGGGTTAAGAGAGCTATTCTAAATATAAACTATGAATGAACAGTAACAATGGAGGATGCTACAGTAGACAGACTCCCATAAAACTAAGTTTTTCTTAACTAAGAGAAACCTACCACTACACAAAACTAGTACAATCTTCAAGGGGTCTTTGCAGATTTTCAGACTGTGCATTCACCTCATGAACATACAATTGAACTTAAGTGTAGCATATAAAATAGCTCATACTAGCTTTGAAAAGTGATTCATCATCAATAAACCACAAAAAGCATGAGCTGGAAGTGCATCCGATACTGTAACAACAACCACCATTAAATCCATTCAAGAAACTAACAAACTAAAATAACATGGAGGCTGAATCATGCATGCACAATGAGAAAATTCAAAGAAAACACCTAAAAAAAAAAGCAATGCTTCCTTCTATTGTTGTAAAATACCTCTTTACAACAATTCACCACCACTTACAAATGAGGAGCAAGCCCTTATTTATAGTTTTCCAAAAGTGAAATGAATGGCCAAGATTCATTTACAATGAATTGCCCAATTCAATACAACTTATGGTTTCACCTACCCCCAATATATTACAATATAAAATAGACCTTTTGTCTTTTCTCTATTTTATCCTCTAGTCTATTTTGTCTTGTAGTTATTTTTGTCTTCTAGCTACTTTATGCTATAGCTAGAAACTAGTAAAGTCTGCCTTTTGCTGATACATTTGCAGCATCTCTTTATTCAATCAAGTAAACGTTCTTGTAGATTTACATCCATAAGAAGTAGAAAGCATCCTCCTCAGCCCCAATGGACAACTCTTCTTTGGTAAGGGATAAGACAAACTCCCCTTTATTCCTCTTCAAATTCATCTTTCAACCCTCTAGCATGGACCTCTTGGGCCTACACCTCAGCAATTTGAATCAAAATCTCCCTCTTAAACCCTCCTTGTACACAATACTTGCAAGCAACATTTTCAATAAATAATTAGAGTTGCAACATTAAATCATGGGATTAATTTTAATCAAATAAGTTAGTGGTCGCAACATGATTTGACCATCCCCACTCTACAAGTCACCCTACATAAGACCCACAAAATGTTAATTGATAATGAAATTGTGCTAATTATGAGTGAAAATGTCATATAAATCATTTAAATTCCTCATAGATGCAACTTTAATTCATTAAATCCTTGAAGTCTGGAAGATGATCCCCTTTAAAATTCAAACCTATTAATCATACAATACTTTAAAATATCGTTAAAGTCACAATTGAGCCTTAAGAAATAAGCCCCCTCTTTTAATGCAAAACTGCATCATGAGAAAAAAGGAAAAACATCATTATCCAAGGCAAAAAACTTTCCCAATTAACCTTTTCATGTGAAAACTTTTAGAGTGTGAACAAATGCTCAAGACGTATAATGTTTGAATGAAAAAACCTTCCATGGACACTTGGATTTATTATAATAGGCCTCCTAAATTAATTCAAATATCCCTGGTCCCCATTTTTACTCATAAAATAGTCATATGCACATTGCAGGAAAGAGGCCTCTTTGTGTCACCGATGGAAAATGAGAAATGTGGACGTCAAGATGTAGAAGCCCATGAGGTAGGCATCATTTACATAGCACCTGTAGTAGCAGCTCCCACCTTATGAATGTTCGTAGTGGCGACGTGCGGGCAGAGAAGTGTGAAAGGCAGTTATTGAAAGGTCATAAAAATGGTAATGGGGGTAACATCCTCACAAGTCAGGAAGCCACATTGGTAGATTTAGATCTCCATGAAATGAATAATTTCTCCTTCCCCTCATATGTTGGAAGATAACACAAAATATCTCATTATTTCAATATTCTCTTAACCACAACACAAACATTCCATTGATTTTGTGGTTCAATCACCGGGGCATTCATTTATGTCCTATCCACTCATCATGATAGAGGGATGGCCTCATTCTAGAAATTCCTTAACACTTACAATATTCTGATGGTTTCTAACCAACTTAGTCTCACACCATGCTACGAGTAATCAGCTTTAACGTCTATACAGAGAGAACGTGCGGGGGATTATATGCGGGAAGACATTGTGGGAGGGCCATTGTGATAGCAGTAAAGAGACCGACAACCCCCGTAGCCTATGCACCCACAACCAAATATTTGCAGTGCCAAAAATATATAAAACCAATCATCCCTTCTTTTCACTATGATCAAATAATGCCATTTAATCATCCAACATTATGTTTAGAAACACCATCTTGTTTTCTTCGCCAAGAAATGATAAGATTGATTCAAATTTAAAAGCGTAATTCCACCCACGTTTATGCCATCCACAACACCGAAGTTACTCATGGGAGGCATACATGAGCCACAATAGAAGAGAGCTTGTAGGGATGCATTGAGCACAGGGCCCCAAAACATAATCTTTATACTTTGTAACTTTCACACATCCGGCTCCACCCTCGACATTGCCTTGATCCAATTGGGAAAAAAAAATCCTCCTCTGCTTCATTCAATTATTTATGCGAGATCCCTTATATATGAAACTCAAGAGTAGCCTCCTTAAAGTCCATTTGCCACCCAATGAATTCAACTCATCTTAGACCTGCAATAATAAGAACCTCATGAGATTTGAATGATGGTGGCCATCAAGTATAGTCCCACAAAACTTCATTACAACACCAAAATGCAAGGTTGTTTGATGAACGACCATTGATTTTGGAATAAATGATCCCCTAACAGTTCTCCTTCCTTAAGGAGGGAGTCAAAATCTAGCATGACCAACTCAGCCCATGAACGAGTTTCCTCAATCAATTAGAAATCATTCATCGCCATTAATGTTGTGAAGAGGACATCCATTATCCTGCGTTGATGGGTACTTTTGGAATAGTTTATCATTATGAATCGATCCCACCACGAAGTGATACTAAATCTCCATGAAGAGAGAGATGAATGCCATTCATAGTCATCCATTAGCTTGACATTACAAACACAAACCCCACAACCCTCCATTAATACTCAAAATCATAATACATGATCTGTGCATTCTTAGGATTCCTCCCCACTACTTGTGACTAGAGACATGAATATGCCTTCATCCATCAAGGGAAATGGCCTTACTTCAAACTCATGATCCTAACACATTGCCATAACTCACAATCGACGAACCCACTCTTGAACCCAACTAATGTGTCACCATCCCAACATATATGTCACTCGATCTTCAAGATTCATCATGACTACTGGTACGACTAATAGAACTCCGATGTGATTGATCATCTATCCATGTGAAGATCCTTGATGACCATCACTCCTTACAAGCCCTCTTGTAGCTCAAAAGGAACCTTGGAAATATTACAATGTATCCATGAAAACGTGATGCAAAATTTTGATGTGCCCAAGTCACATGTGGGAATATCATGTGGGAATATCGGGTGGTTATGTTGTATGGAATGAAAAAAGAGATAACGGTCTTTGCAATGCTAAGTTCTGCCAAGAAGGGGGCGTAGGATAATGAATGCAGAAGGCCACAATGATAATGTCATTAAGAGAACAACATCGGGGGTGATGGCACCAGTACCATGACAACTTGCAACCAAATTTTGTAAGTCTGTGTGTGTGTAAGATGACTTCAAGCATGAAAGCAACAATCTTAACTATATTAAATTCCATGCACAAATCCTTCATGTACCGATAAATGTTTTAAATGATGTTGCCCTGCGAACTTGTTGCTACCCCATTGGTGACCTTCATTCTTTTTTTACTAGGATTCGTCCTATTTTCTGCCACTGGTCTTGATAATGTACACTAATATTTTGCTGAATCCTCACTCTACACAATATCACTATGCGAAATATTACTCATTACTGTGCCCGTCTTCATGGTTGCGGCCAGATGAAGCTCCACAATTGTAAAATTCTCACCCAACCATTCAAACAAGAGCTCAACTTCCAGTTCCTACCTGACTTATGAAGAGAGTGGACTATGTATGCATTCATTGTAGAAAGATCTCATCGATATATGAATTCTCCAGAACTCTTCATTAAGCGTATACCTAAATGCCTACATTTGCTTCATTAACTCCACTATCGTCTGTGATGTAGAGCTAGTCTCAACAACAAATTACATGGGTGTTGATGCCTTATGCAGAGATACATGGTGGGTTTGTCATACAAGGAGGGGAAGCATGGGCGTCGGTTAAGGAGAAGCCATAAAGAATGGCATAGAAAGGGCAGAGGTCCGCACAAAAGGTTCCACCGACAGAAAGGAGGATGACATCCGCAGAGTAATTTTTTGTAGTTATTTTTTTTGTTTGATATCCCTTCTCATGTCCTCAGTCATCTTCTTGGTAGGATCATCACATTGGATGATATAAAATATATTATCAATGATGATTAAGTTGCGATGCTGCAAATGGGCCTGCTCTCTCAAGGTTGGTATACACTTTTCAGTGAATTAAATCACCTTTTATTTAATTTCAATGCTCATCGTGGTGACAACTTCTCTTAAGCTTTTTGCTCGCAATTCCCATGAATAGGTATTAACAATGGTTGTAAAAATGCACGTGCGAGAAAGTGAGGTGGGAAGTAGTGAGGTTTTTCCATTGAGAAACAACTGAGGAGCAAAGGCTTCCCACTGATAGATGTCCACAAGGGCAGACCCACAAAGTCTATCTAACCCATAGTTTTGTTGGTGAACTTGGAACTCTATTTTGAGGAAAAAAAACTCATTCAAAATCCATAGAGGAGAATGACACAAGGGCCCTGCCACTTAAACAACGACCACCAGGTGACGACCCTCCCATGGCGGACACCCGCAAGGGTGGACCCACCTAATTGTTTTTACTTATCAACTTTTCCACCCTATACTCCAAGGTTGGGATCACATGTGATAAGTGCAAAATTCACAATGTGAATGCTCTACCATTGAGTGACGATGAAAGGGTGGCGGCGGGCCGCATGAGGCATCTTGTAGGACAACTAGGACTTATTCAATTCCACGGCATGTTGGGTCTAGTTCATTCCGACGAGGGCGAGGGCGGAGCTCGCAAGGTGGGAGGATGCTAAGGTTTTGTCGTTGGTGAATGACCATGCAAGGGCGAGCTTCCACAAAGTGGAAACCCACAAATAACTCTCTACAAAAGTTTGAAACTTCATGGAACTTGACCAATGGCTTGGGTATGATTGGATTTTGCAACTTTAAGGTATGTAACCACCCCAAGCTTCGAAGAGGAGTCCAACAACCAAGGAAAATGCTAACCAACAAGACCAAGGGAAGAAGTGAAGAAAAGGGGGTCCCTACCTTTGGCAAGTTGTGTGTGCAAAACATGCACAACAAATGGTGACTCAGCTAGGGAAATGCTCCAGAGCATTTCGATGACAAATTGAAATCATGAACCTAGAATATTTGGTTTCGATCTTCATGCTAGGACAAACAAACCAAACACTCAATGAAAGGATCAAAGCCACTAGTCAATCCAACCTTTTGTATGTTGAAAATCCAAGTGTGTACAAATGCATTCATTCCCATCCTAAAGTCACTACAGGAACCCAGGCTCCATCAAGTTAAGCTATGTAAGTGATTCTAACTCCAAAAGCATCTAAGACATTACCTCATTGCCAGTTAGGCGTCCATAGCCCCAACAAGGTTTTCGCTTTGATTCTCGTGAATATTGCTCTACTACCAAGTGGGCGTCCATAGCCTTGGTAGAGTTATTCGAATCATCCTGAAAGTTGAATTTCTTCTTGATTTTCATTGCGTTTCTTTCTTTTCTTTCATTTTTTCTTTTGAATTTGTATTCCTTTTCATTTTTTCATTTCAACCTGTGAGTAGTAAAGCTCACACTTAGGGTTGAGAATCACAGTCGCGCTGAAGTAGAATTTTAGATTTTTCACTTAACCTAGTTTCACAAAGTATGGTACAGTGACCTCCATATTCTTAAGATGTGTAAGCGATATAAGATTTCAAAATACATCAAAAGTATATCCAACATATAACTTATCCCCATTTAAGCCAAACATCTAGGTCATTTGACACTAATAGAAGATATTCACTATCCACTTTGAAAACTTGATTAAAGTTTCTCAAAGAAATAATTAGAACAACCCTAGGTAATAAAATTGATTGTTGTGCTCATAACATACCCAACAAAAAGCAATGAGACCCCACAAAGAGGAAAAGCGAAAGCAACGTGGAAGAAAATTGAAAGAAAGATAACCTAAAGAAAACTAATCTACAACAAACCAAAGTGGGGAAAGCAAAAGAAAACAACAAGGAAACAAATCTAAAACATTCTAATCTATGGCAAACCATCTAATCTATTGAAATCAAGAAAGCAAGTTATGTACAAAGAAACCTATACACATAAGATCAAACTATGTACAAAGAGATTCAAAATGAACCACGTTTAGGCAAGGCGAACTGACACCCAACCCAATGTGGTTCTGCAATGCGTGCACAAGCAATAGGGTGATCATTACGGTCCTAAGCCATGAAAATTCATCCTTATGTTCAGAAAGTTAGAAATTCATATTGTAAATTTCAAATTCAATAATACCTTTCGGAAAAACCAACAATTGAGGTAACTCATGAAGCCCATGGTTAATCCACACACAAGTTTTGTTATGAAATAACTTGCACAATAGAAGAATATGATATGAAATATGCTGCAAATACTTGATAATAACTGAGAATAGCAAGCGACTTCGAGGGGGAAAACCTCCAAATATCTCTAATGAGAACACACTTCACAACTTGATGATGAAATAAGACTCACAACCTCCTATATATACCTATTTATGCCAAGGATATCACCTAGGCTGACTTAGACACACGTATATAAGACTTAGGCCGACCTAAACAACTAAATAACAATATACTAATGATAATATGACTTAATAGAGAGTTAAGATAGCCACAAGCCGACTATTCATAACCCATGTAATAATAATATTGGCATGCCCCCCTTCTTCAAAGAAGCATTGTCCTCAATGCTAATCAAGTTTGGAAACTTTTGAATGAACTCCTCCTTCCCATGTGGCATCTTCAACTGGTAAACTCTTCCATTGGATGAGATACTGATAGTTCTATTCCTCAGCTTCTTTGTGCGTGTTTGACGAATGCACTCGTTCCAAAATGATTCTTCCTTCTTCATCCAACTCGAAGTGTTGTTTAAAGGGGAATATTATGCCCAATTACCTTCTTCAAATAGGAAACATGAAAAGCTTGATGTATCTTTGTTGTTGGTGGCAACTCAAGCTTGTAGGCAACACTACCGATCTTCTGCATGATCCTGGTATGGACAACATATTTCTTTGTTGCTTTAGTGAGATTTTCTTATGGAAGAAGAACTCTACTTGTTGTTTCATTAATTTTGTCTAAATTCTCTGAGTCCTAAAAGTACTTGTTGATGAAGCTTCCTAGTGATGATTGGATGATTATAAGTGCCTGACAACTGCTAAAGAAGATCAAGCTCAAGGGAAACAACGAGATATCCTTCCACCTTATTAACAACCTCTATTTTCTTACAAAACTTCTTTCCAAAAGTGACTAGTGAAGATAGGATCATGATCACTAACAATAACTTTAGGTGTACCATGTAGCTTTTGGATATTCTCCAAAAAGCTTTAGCCACTACACTTGCTATAAAAGGATGTGCTAATGCAATGAAATGCGCATATTTAGTGAGCCAATCAACTACCACCATGATGACATTATGACCTTTAGATTTGGGAAGCCTTGTGATGAAGTCCATGGATATCTCTTCCCAATGCTGGCTAGGAATAGATAAGGGCTGCAAGAAACCTGGTGTCTTAATTGTCTCCCCTTTATTCCTTTGACAAACCAAACATTCAACCACAAATTTTTGATCACCTTTGAGCCCTTCCCAAAAAAAATCTTGCTTGACTTGATGACATGTCTTCAAAAACTTAAATGACCACCACTGTAGACTCATGCAACTTTGTGAGAATCTTGATTTTAAGGTTGGAATTCTTGTAGAGATACAAACGCTCTTTATACCAAAGAGTATCTCCCTTCCAACAAAACTTATCTGAACTACTAGGATCACTTTTTAATTTCTCGATGAGATTACTTGTCGCAACATCATTTTTCCACTCTACTTTGGCTTCCTCCACCCAATTTGCTTGTAATATTGAAAGGGCACACAATAAGGCTTCATCTTTCTCATCCTTCCTTGATAGTGCATCTGCGACAATATTTTCTTTCCCTTTCTTATATACAATCTCAAAGTCATATCCTAACATCTTAGTGACCCATTTTTGTTGCTCTTCAGAAGATAGTCGTTGTTCCAAAAAATATTTTAGGCTATCATGATCTATCTTAACCTTGAAATGTCTACCCAATAGATAAGGCTGCCATTGTTTCACTACATGGAGTATTGCTAGCATTTCCTTCTCATAAATAGGTTTTAGTTGATTCTTACCTTTTAATTGACGACTCTCAAAAGCAATTGGTCAACCTTCTTGCATGAGCACTGCTCCTATCCCATTTCCAGAAGCATCACATTCCACAATGAATTCCTTGGTGAAGTCAAGAGTGGCAAGTATTGGAGTTGTACACATAGCCTCCTTCAATCTCTCAAATGTTGTATTGGCAGACTCGTTCCAATGAAAGGAATCCTTCTTCAATAGAGTGGTGAGAGGTGCTGCTATACTACCATAATTCTTCACAAATATTCTATAGTACCTTGTCAATCCCAAGAATCCTCTTAGTTTCTTAATGGTTTTTGGAATAGGCCATTCCATGATAGCCTTAATTTTGTTAGGGTCCACCTTTACTCCTTCATGTGAAACTATGTGTCCCAAATACTCCACCTCTGTAAGACCAAAAGTACACTTGGATGGCTTAGCATAGAGTTTATGATCTTCAAGTATTTGTAATGCTTGGTCCACATGTTGCAAATGTTCTTCCCAAGTCTTGCTGTAAATCAATATATCATCAAAGAATACTAATACAAACTTTCTCAAGAACTTCTTAAAAATTGAATTCATCAAACTTTTGAATGTAGATGGTGCATTGGTAAGACCAAATGGCATCACCAAAAATTCATAATGACCCTCATGAGTCCAAAATGTCAGCCTTTACAAATATCTTCCTCCTTAATCCGAATTTGGTGATAACCAGATCTAAGATCTAACTTGGTAAAAACCATAGCTCCATTTAATTCATCTAGCAAATCATCAATGACTGGAATTGGAAACTTATCTTTAATGGTGTACATGTTGAGCACTCTATAATCTGGACGCATGTGCCAAGTATCCTTCTTATGTACCATACTCACCACAAAAGTAGGGAGAGTACGACTTTGGCTATGCCCGATGACTTCAGCATCTCTCTTCAACAATCTTTTCATCTCTACCTCTTTGTATGTGTGGATACTGTAAGCACCGGATGTCCTAGTGATCGCTCCCTCGACTAATCAGATGGCATGTGATCATGATCCTCTTAGAGGAAGTCCTTTGAAAAGGTCTCAAGAACAACCGAGTGACGTATCAATTATAGCTTGCAAACTGGATGAGTAGGAGTATTAGACTGAGACTTCTAATGAAATATAGTTGGGCCACAACCATCCACCTCTTAAGAAACTTTGCATTTGATGAGCTTACCATTTGTGGAGATTTTCCTCAACCCCTTAGCTCTACTTCAGCTCCTTCTAAGTGCGTGCGAAATCTCATGAATAGTTCTTGAAGTTCATCTCGCTTGTTCCTAATGTAGTTACTGTACTCCCAAAACAATATCCACAAGTATCTAAGGATATCGTGAGACACATCGGGGCATCAAGTTGATAACTCCCCATGGATAATTTAATGCTATGACACTTCCTTGAACAACTAATTGTACCACCATCTGCAATCAAGACTTGAAACTCTGGAGCTAGATATATGAAACAATTTAGATGAGTAGCTAACTTTTTGTTGATGAAATTATGAGTACTACCTGAGTCGATCAACACTGTTACCTTCTGCTTCTTTAGGAACCCCACCACCTTGAGAGTTTGTGGAGCACTGAAACCTGAGAGTGCATGACAAGAAATGATTGGTTGAGAATCATGTGATTCCTCATTTGACTCTCTTTCATCTTCTAGTATGGGTTCCTCCTCTTGTTCCTCATTGGGACCTTCAATATAAAACAATTTCTTTTCACTACATTTATGTCCTCGACTGTATTTGCTATCACAATTGAAACAAAAGCCTTTTGCTCTTTTCTCCTCAATTTGTTGTGGAGTCAACTAGTAGGTTGTGTTGAATATCTCTCTTGTCACATTAGCCCCTTGCTTCTTAGGAATCAAATACTTCTCCTCTACCCTGCGTGCTAAGATAAAAGACTCATTTATGGAACTAGGGATAAACATGCGTACCTCATGTTGAATGTGATCCTTGAGAGCCCCCAAGAATAAATTTAAATTTTTCCTCCGTAATTGTATCCACCCTTAAGGATAGATTTTGGAATTCAATAATATAATCCTTAACTGATCCGGTTTGTTGAAGTTTAGCTAGCTGGCTGAAGAAGTTGTATGTGACGCTATTGCTATATTGTGCTTGGAGTTCCTCTGTAAAAATTGACCATGAGATGGTGAGCCCCTTTTTACTTCAATGAGTGCAAAGCCAACGATACCAAATGAATTGATCTGGTTCTAGATATAAGGAAGCCATCATGACCTTTTGTCCATTTGGGTTGGTGTACTTCAAAAAAATTCTCCATTTGGTTTATCCATGTTAGAGGATCCTTACCATCCTTGCACATATCCACCTTTGGAAATAAATTCCTAGATCCCATAGGAGTACTAAAGCTTGTGTCAGTAGTAGTGACCTAGAATTTTCACCTTACGCATGAGAACTCCTTTCTTGATTCAAATCGTAGGTGCTTAATATGTTTCAGATGTCCGATATACTCTTAGGTCACACATATCCATCTTAATTGAGGAAATGTCTTCCTTGACCTTATTTATTTCCTCATTATGAGTAATATCCTCGATTGTTTCACCATCCTTATCAGGAGTCTTCCTCGGAGTGACATTCTTTTTACCCCTTGTTGAAGGCCCCGACATGATGGAAACCACTAATGTTGAAATAAATCACACAAATGAAACTTAAATTCTTTCAAATTGTTACTGTAATCTCCTTTATTATGTCTTCAAAAACCCAATAAAAATCAGACTCCAATTCAACAAGATGTGCGAGATATGTAGATTCCAAAAAAATAGTGTAGAAACCCTAATTCTGCAATAATTCACTTAATTCTGCTCCAATTCTTCTAAAATACGGACTGTAGATTCTTCAATATGTTCTTCAAAAACCCTTTAAAAATCAGAAAAAAAATTGCCAAAATCTGAAAGATATGCTCTTCCCAAAATTGCCTTTAAAATTTTAGAAAAACCTTGCGTCTATGGTGCCAAGATCATGCTCTGATACCACTTGTTATGAAATAACTTGCACAATAGAAGAATATGATATGAAATATGCTGCAAATACTTGATAATAACTGAGAATAACAAGCCACTTTGAGGGGGAAAACCTCCAAATATCTCTAATGAGAACACACTTCACAACTTGATGATGAAATAAGACTCACAACCTCCTATATATACCTATTTATGCCAAGGATATCACCTAGGCCGACTTAGACACACCTATATAAGACTTAGGCCAACCTAAACAACTAAATAACAATATACTAATGATAATATGACTTAATAGAGAGTTAAGATAGCCACAAGCTGACTATTCATAACCCGATGTACAATAATATTAAGGGCGTAGCAAGTTCGTCTTCCCTCGTTCCCATAATCAAAATGATAAGTGTGAGCATTCATAAGAGTAGGGAAAGATAAAACCTGGATGTCGTCGTAAGATGGATGGCTCAGAGCATATGTGGTGTCATCTGACCATGCAATGTCTACCTTCGGAGGACGCCATTGATGATGCAACATTCACCTCACATTGTAGTTCAAAAAATCATAGTCAAATTGATTAGGTAGTAGGCATTGTAAAGAATCAAAAATTTCAAATTCAAGGAACCTTCTACCTGATTCCGGGGTTCCATAAGGCTAGGAAAATGATTCATCCAACCTATCTTCCAAGCTCCCAGTGGGGTTCACAACCTCTATCGATTGTTCTTCAAGGAGATACACACTA
Organism: Sequoia sempervirens; assembly: GCA_007258455.2. NCBI lineage: Eukaryota > Viridiplantae > Streptophyta > Pinopsida > Cupressales > Cupressaceae > Sequoia > Sequoia sempervirens. The sequence goes on along the minus strand of VDFB02335842.1, from coordinate 18,223 downwards.
TCATACCGATAATTTATGGTCCTTGTGTCCACTAAGTTGTCATTCTCGAATGGAAGCATATTGTCCTCTCTAATTTCCTTTGTGTTGATCTCAATTTGTTTATGGTTCATGTCATAAAAACATGACATGGACAAATCTACTCTACTAAAATAGGAGTGGGGAAGAACATCAGAATCAAATCAGGAGGAAAAACTCCTCGTTGTAGCCTATGGTTAGCGAGGTATATCACCTTCATGGGTAGCCATTGAGACATCCTTAATTTGATCCTCTTTTCTTTGTAGTTCATGTGTGGACAACTGGGGTGGTTTGTCAGCTAAATAACCATCATCCCCAAATTGCTACTCATCAGGATATCCAATTGTTTGTTCATGTTCATTGATGTTGTAGATGGCAAGGGTATCCTCTTCCCAACTTGGGAGCTCAAATACTTCACTATCTGGAGGTTCAAGTGATATGTCTACATCACTACCATCCTCTGAAACATACCCTTGCTCTGTGTTGTTATACCTCAGCAATATAACTCCCAATGAAAAAGTAGTCATAAATTAATGGTACCACTTCAAGGGGATCAAAATCTGGTTTTTGATTTCCCTCTAAGAATTCCTCATGGAGTTGATCACCAATCATGTATATATTATCCACAAAGGGGAAGGAATCATGGTGGCCAAACAATGGCTCAATCATGTGATCTGTTTCATCATTATCGAGAATGCATTGCTCCTCTTCAACTGCTATAAAAAATACCCCTTGTGAGTTGCTCTCAGTTATACTATCTCTTAACTCATGTTCTTCGACCTCTAGTTGACTTCTTGAAGCAACAGTAAGAAGCTTTGCAATTGGTTGCTCCACCCATTCCTTAACTTTCCTGATGATCTCTTGACACAATTTACATGTGAACTTCGAATGGACTGAATCATGTAGCCTAGGCCAATTTGGTAGCATCAACACCTCCAAATCTATCTGGTATTGTAACTCTGACCAGTCCCTCATGAACATTAAGATGAGTTCATTATACCTCTCCAATATCATATCTTCATCAACACTTGGGGAGGAGTTTTTATGGTGGAATGCCTCAGCCTGTGGTTGTTCCCACTCCCCTAGATCTTCATTTTCAGTTGCCTAATCACACTCATCCATGGAGAAAAGGTCTTCTAATCCCATTTCGCTTGAACTTTCATCAAGGCTCATCACTGTCCCAAGGATTTCAGCTCCTTCCTTCTAATTTTTAGTATCTATGTTGGCTATTCCAACATGTACTATTGTAGAAATATCTGGTTCAACATCCTTTGCATGTTCCCTTTCGACTGCTAGTTGTCCTTCTACCTCAGTAGATGACTCCTCCTCATAGTTGGTTGGCTACTCTATCTTGTTCAAACAACTCCTATCTTGATCAATGATGTATGCACATGAAGGGCAAGCGAACTCTGAATGAGGTGCATTATGCACCCTACACCACCCAGACATCAGGAATTCTTCAAGGCTTAGCCCGTCCTCATTGCTCAGTTGTTCTTGGGTCAACTCTTCAAATTCCTTGACTACAACATCAACAAGTTCCTCTTCTAGATCAACAAGAGCCAATGGTTGGTGCACATCCCAAAAGAAGATTTCTCTCTATAGTTCCATCTCAATTCTGCCAAAGAAGGTCAAACATTCCATTTCATTATGTTTGCAAGTGTCATGAATTTTTCATTTGTTTAGCAATGCAAAGTGATGCAATGGTAGGTTCAATCTCCTACTCAGATCTTCTTGAAGTGGAGTGATGTTGACTTGAAGTTTCTACTCCATCTCAGCTTAGATCTTGTTTGTCTTCAAATTTTCTACATATAATGAGATCTATAGTATCTAATATCTCACTTGAATGCTCAACTTCTAGCCTTGTAGCTTTGAGCTCCGTCTTTCCCTCCTTCTAGCGCTAGTTCTATTGATGGGTGTTTTTACATTTTCTCAACACAAACAACACACAAGTGTGATGTCTCTCTTGAAAGGTAATTTTTTGCAACTAAGTTTTAGAAAATCACCCCAAGGTCTCTTAGGTGTTAGGTCATGACAGTGCTTGGAATAGTTCAATTGGTTGATGTGATTTGTTGGTAATCACAAAGTGCATCTATGGTTCACAAAGCATGGAAGTTTTAGGTCTATAAATGGAGTTTCAAAGTTCTAGAAATGAATGAACAATGGTTGCACACTTAGAACAACAAGCTAAAACTCACTTCAATCACCAAATTTAACATTGTTATGGTGCTTGGAATCCTAAACCAACAAAGATTTAAAAGAAATAGAAAAAGGGGAAGGGTTAAGAGAGCTATTCTAAATATAAACTATGAATGAACAGTAACAATGGAGGATGCTACAATAGACATAATCCCATAAAAATGAGTTTTGCTTGACTAAGAGAAACCTACACTACAAAAACCAGTTCAATCTTCAAGGGGTTTTTGTAGATTTTCAGATTGTGCATTCACCTCATGAACATACAATTGAACTTAAGTGTAGAATATGAAATAGATCAGACTATCTTTGCAAAGTGATTCATCATCCATAAACCACAAAAAGCATGAGCTGGAAGTGCATCCAACACTGTAACAACAACCACCATTAAATCCATTCAAGAAAATAACAAACTAAAATAACATGGAGGTTGAATCATGCATGCACAATGAGAAAATTCAAATAAAACACCCAAAAACAATGCAATTCTTCCTTCTATTGCTGCAAAATACCTCTTTACAACAATTCACCACCACTTACAAATGAGGAGCAAGCCCCTATTTATAGTTTTCCAAAAGTGAAATGAATGCCCAAGATTCAGATTCAATACAACTTAGGTTCATCTAACCCTAATATATTACAATATAAAATAGACCTTTTGTCTTTTCTCTATTTTGTCCTCTAGTCTATTTTGTCTTGTAGCTATTTTTGTTTTCTAATTACTTTATGTTGTAGCTGGAAACTAGTAAAGTCTGCCTTTTTCTAACACATTTGCAACATCTCTTCATTTAGTTAGGTAAACCTTCTTGTAAATTTACATCCATAAGAAGTAGAAAGCATCCTCCTCAGCCCCGATGGATAGCTATTCATTGGTAAGGGATAAGATAGACTCCCCTTTATTCCTCTTCAAAGTCATCTTTTGACCCCTTTGGCATGGACCTCTCGGGCCTACACCCTAGCAATTTGAATCAAAATCTCCCTCTTAAAGCACTGTTCCCTATACAGGTCCCTCTTAAACCCTCCTTGTACACTATACCTACAAGCAACATTTTCAATAAATAATTAGAGTTGCAACATTAAATCATGGGATTACCTTTAATCAAATAAATTAGCGGTCACAACATGATTTGATCATCCCCACTCTACAATTCATCCTGCATAAGACCCACAAAATGTTAATTGATAATGAAATTGTACTAATTATGAGTGAAAATGTCAAATAAATCATTTAAATTCCTCATAGATGCAACTTTAATTCATTAAATCCTTGAAGTCTGGAAGATGAGCCCCTTTAAAATTCAAACCCATTAATCATACAATACTTTAAAATATCATTAAAGTCACAATTGATCCTTAAGAAATAAGCCCCCCATTTTACTCCAAAACCGCATCATGAGTAAGAAGGCAAAACATAATTATCCAAGGCAAAAACCTTTCCCAATTAACCTTTATGTGTGAAATTTTTTAGAGTGTGAACAAATTCTCGAGATGTATAATTTTTGAATGAAAAAACCTCCCATGGACACTTGGATTTGTTATAATAGGCCTCCCGAATTAATTCAAATGTCCTTGTTTCCTATTTTTACTAATGATATAGTCATATGCGCATTGCAGGAAAGAGGCCTCTTTGTGGTGTTGATGAAAAATGAGAAATGTGGATGTCAAGATGCAGAATCCCATGAGGTGGGCACCATTTACACAACATTAGTAGTAGCGGCTCTCGCGTTACGAATGTTCACAAAGGCGGCGTGTGGGTGGAGAAGTGTGGAAGGCAATTGTTGAAAGGTTGTAAGAACGGTAATGGGGGCAACATCCCCGCAAGCCGGGGAACCGCATTGATAGATTTAGATCTCCATGAAATGAATAATCTCTCCCCCTCATATGTTGAAAGACAACTCAAAAGATCTCATTGTTTCAATATTCTCTTAACCACAACACAAACATTCCATTGATTTCATGATTCGATCATCGAGGCATTCATTTATGTCCTATCCACTCGTCGTGATAGAAGGATGGTCTCGTTCTGGAAATGCCTTAACACTTACAAGATTCTGATGGATTTTAACCAACTTAGCCTCACACCATGCTACAGGTAATCAACTTTAATGTCTATGCGGAAAGAACGTGCAGGGGCTTATATGCGGGAAGATGTCATGGGAGGGCCACTATGATAGCAACAAAGAGACCAGCAGCCCCCGCAGCCTATGTACCTTCAACCAAATATCTGCAGCACCAAAAATTATATAAAACCAATCATTCCTTCTTTTCATTATGATTGAACAATGCCATTTAATCATCCAACATTACATTCACAAACACCATCCTATTGTCTTCGTCAAGAAATGATAAAATTGATTCAAATTTAAATGCACAATGTCACCTGCATCTATGGCACCCACAACACCGATGTTAATCATGGGATGTGTACATGAGTCATAACATGAGAGAGCTTGTAGGGATGCATTGAGCACAAGGCCCCAAAACATAATCTTTATACTCTACAACTTTCACACATCCGGCTCCACCCTCAACATTGCCTCAATCTGATTGGGAAAAATAAATAAATTCTCCTCTGCTTCGTTCAATTATATATGCAAGATCCCTTATCTATGAAACTCAAAAGTGACCTCCTTAAAATCCATTTTCCACCCAAAAAAATCAACTCATCTCATACCCACAATAATAAGAACCTCATGAGATTTGAATAATGGTGGCCATCAGGTATAGTCCCACAAAACTTCATCACAACATGAAAATGCAAGGTTGTTTAATGAGTGACCACTGAGTTTGGAATAAATGATCCCCTAACAACTCTCCTTCCTTAACAAGGGATTCAATGTCTAGCATGACCAACTCGGCCCACAAACAAGTGTCCTCAATCAACTAGAAATCATTCATCACCAAAATTGCCATTAATATCGTGAAGAGGACTTCCATTATCTTGCATTGATGGGTACTTCTGACACAGTTTATCATTATGAATTGATCCTACTGTGAAGTGATGCTAAAGATCCATGAAGATAGAGATGAACACCAGTCACAGTCATCCATTATCTTGACATTAGAAACAAGAACCCCACAACCCTCCATTAATACTCAAAATCATAATACATGATCTACGCGTTCTCAGGATGCTCATCCACTGCTTGTAACTAGAGACTCTAAGTAATATGTCGAATACTCCTTCATCCATCAAGGGCCATGGCCTTACTTCAAACCCATTATCCTAACACATTTCCATAACTCACAATTGACAAACCCACTCTTAAACCCAACCGACGTGCCGCCATCCCAACATATATGTCACTCGATCTTCAGGATTCATCACGGTTGTTGGAGCGACTAATAGAAATATGATGCAATTGATCATCTATCCACATGAAGATCCTTGATGATCCCTCTTGTAGCTCAAAAGAAATCTTGGAAATATTACAATGCATTTGCAAAAACATGATGCAGAACTTCAATGCACCCAAGTCACCCGTGGGAATATCATGTGGGAGTGTTGGGTGTTTAATGCCGTATGGAACGAAAAAAGAGATAACGATCTCCGCAATGCTAATTTTTTCCAAGAAGGGGGTGCAAGATAATGAATGCAGGAGGTCACAGTGATAATGTCGTTAAGAGAACTCACTAGGGGTGATGACACCCGCACTATGGCGACCCGCAACGAAACTTTGTAAGCTTGTCCATGTGTAAGATGACTTCAAGCATGAAAGCAACAATCTCAATTATATTAAATTCCATGCACAAATCCTTTATGTACCAGTAAATGTTTTAAATGATGTGGCCCTATGAACTTGCTGCTACCCTATTGGTGACCTTCATGTGTTTTGCATTGGGCTTCATCCTATCTGCTGTTGTTGGTCTTGACAATGTACACTAATAATTTGTTGAATCCTCTCTCTACACAATATCATTATGCCAAGTATTACTCATTATTGTGCTCATCTTAATGGTTGCAACCAGATGAAGCTCCGCAATTGTAAAATTCTCACCCAACCATCCAAACAAGAGCTCAACTTCCAGTTCCTGCCTGGCTTATGAAGAGAGAAGACTATGCATGCATTCATTGTAGAAAGAGCTCATCGATATATGAATTCTCTAGTTTGAACTTTGCATTGAGCATATGCCTAAATTCCTACATTTACTTCATTAACTCCACCATCATCCGCGATCTGAAGCTAGTCCTAGCAGTGAATTACATGGGTGCAGATGCCTTATGCAGAGATAGATGGTGGATTTTCCATGTGGGGAGTGGAAGTGCAGGCACTGGTTAAGGATAATCTATAAAGAACGACATCGAAAGGGTGGAGGTCTGCACAAAAGGTTATGTTGACAGAAAGGAGGATGACACCTGCAGAGTAATTTGTCACAGTTATTTCATCTGTTTGATATCCATTCTTGTATCCTCGATCATCTTCCTGGTAGGATCACATCGGATGATATAAAATATATTGTCAATGATGATTAAGTTGCGAGGTTGCAAATGAGCCTACTCTCTCAAGGTTGGTATACACTTTTTAGTGAATTAAATCACCTTTTATTTAATTTCAATGCTCATCATGGTGATGACTTATCTTAAGGTTTTTGCTCGCAATTCCCATGAATAAGTATTAATGATGGTTGTGAAAATGCATGTGCGTGAAAGCAAGGTAGGAAGCAGCGAGGTTTCTCCATTGAGAAATGATTGAGGAGCAATGAATTCCCACCAACGTATGTCTGTAGGGGCGGACTCATAGAGGCTATCTGACCCACAATTTTGTTGGAGAATTTGGAACTTTGTTTTGAGGAAATAAATCATGCAGAATCCACAAGGCAGAATGAAACGAGGGCCTCGTTGTTTAAACAACAACCGCCAGGTGACAACCCTCCCATGGAAAACACCTGCAAGGGTGGACCTACCTAATCATTTTGAATTATCAGCTTTGCCACCCTAGATTCCAAGGTTGGGATCATGGGTGATAAGTGCATAATTCACAATGCAAGATGGTGTGAAGGCTTTACCATTGAATGAAAATGATGGGGTGGTAGTGGGCTGCATGAGGCATCTCGTAGGACAACTAGGACTTAGTCAATTTCATGGTGCGTTGGGTCTAGTTCATTCATAGTGATGGTGAGGGTGGAGCTCACAAGGTGGGAGGATGTTGAGGTTTTTCCATTGGTGAACCACCATGCAAATGCACATGCGGGAAAGCAAGGCAAGAAGCAGCGAGGTTTCTCCATTGAGAAACGACTGAGGAGCAATGACTTCCCACCGACGGATGTCTATAGGGGCAGACCCATAGAGGCTATATGACCCATAGTTTTGTTGGAAAATTTGGAATTGTGTTTTGAGGAAACAACTCATGCAGAATCCACAAGGAAAAATGACACAAGGGCCCCACCGCTTAAACAACAACTGCTAGGTGACGATCCTCCCATGGTGGACACCCGCAAGGGTGGACCCGCCTAATCATTTTGAATTATTAGCTTTGCCACCCTAGATTCCAAGGTTGGGATCATGGGTGATAAGTGTGTAATTCACAATGCAGGATGGTGTGAAGGCTTTACCATTGAGTGACGATGATGGGGTGACAACAGGCCGCATGAGGCATCCCGTAGGACAACTAGGACTCAGTTAATTTCATGGTGCGTTGGGTCTAGTTCATTCACAACAATGGTGAGGGTGGAGCTCACAAGGTGGGAGGATGCTAAGGTTTTGATTTTGGTGAACCACCATGCAAGAGCGAGCTTGCGTAGAGCGGAAACCCGCAAAGAACTCTCCGTAAAAGTTTGAAACTTCATGGAACTTGACCAATGGCTTGGATATGATTAAATTTTGAAAATTTAAGGTATGTAACCACCCCAAGATCCAAAGAGAGGTCCAACGACTAAGGAAAATGCTAACCAACAGGACCAAGGGAAGAAGTGAAGAAAAGGGGGTCCCTGCCTTTGGCGGGGCATGTGTGCAAAACATGCACATCAAGTTGCAAATTTCCTATAAATGTCCTTTGAACATCAACATTTCAAAGACTATAGGAAATTTATGAGTAAAGCAATTGGTACCATCCTATAAAGTTTGTTATATTTTCCTTAGGTCCTTGCTTACAGTACTAAGTTAGTTAATGTTACTCGAGGACAAATTTTTTGATTGAAATTTTTGGAGAAATGCACTAACAAGTTTAGTGAATGAGTTTATCAAGTTATTCAACCATGAGAAAAACCATTCCAATGCCATGTCTTTCAATGATCTGAGAAATAGCTTAGCAAGGAGCTTATCTTCAAAAACGACATCTCTACACAATGTGGTAAAAGCCTATACATGGTTGTTAGGATCTCCCTTACTATTGTACTTCTCAAATCATGTATTTCTATGTTTTGAGGTATAAGTTTTTTGAGGATAGAAATTGACAATGGGTTTCTTGTAAGATATTGCAGAGGTTTACCATTTTGATTTAAATTCAATGTGACATTTATTGTTGAAGTCACATTTTGCAAAAAAATATTTATGATTGGATCATTATTTGATGTATTTTGAGAGTTTTTTGAATATGATGAAGTTGTGTAAGTGACTGATGGGCTAGTATGTTGCATGTTTATGACAATTGACGAATATGGAGGTGTTATAGGCGAGGTGAAAAAACTATAAGGATTCCCTCTAGGAAGCCCTAAGCTTGAATTTAGGCCATTGGTGTATTGTATGGTTGATGCTATTGTGGGTGGTGTACATGTGGGAATAGAAGGTATGGTTGTGGAAAGGGAAGCTTGTTTTCCTCCTTGGTTTTGAGCATTTGTAAATGCTTGAGTGCAACTAGTTGTGATTAGGACGTTGGAATCAACTATGTGAGCTAGACTATGCAACACTTCTATTCCTTGAGAATCATTTATCAACTTCCTAAGGTTATCCACAATAGGCATTGTTTATCCCACTAAATATTCAGTGCTTAAGTAATCTTGAAAACCCTCTAAATATTTGTCCAATTGTTTTAGTTTGTCTTTAGGAACATACAAAATAATGGTCTCTAAGTCCACACAAGTGTTAGATTGTAAGGCGGTCATGGGTATGCGTGCTTAGGAATGGAATCCAAAAGGGATTGGGTTGAAGCCATACCTTGTGTGAAAGAGTTAGAAGACTCAAGCTCCATAACAGATGTAGTGACAACATGGGATGCCATAAGTCTAAAACTTCATCTCACAGGGGTATTAATAGTAGGACACCAGGTCATGAAGCTCATATGAGTTTCACAACACTTGAGTAAGCCTACTATTTGAGAAAAGGTACAAGATAATCACAACATAACACAAAGTGAAAAATCAGAGAGCAAAGCCACATAGAAGACACTGAAAAAAATTTGTGGTTAAACTCTAGGCTGAAACTGATGAGTCTAGGGTGCACGGATGTCCTAGATTAGTAAGGTTTCTTGATAAATTCAAAGTTTTAGTGTTCTCTACAATGTTTAAGTAGTTTTTACTATGATTGTGCAAGTCTAATAGTGAATACATTTCTAGAATTTGACCAATTTGTGATTTTTGAAATGTAAAATACAAGTATGAAAGGAATTTTCAAAATGTTCAATCAATGAATGCAATTTGAAATATAATTTTTAGATTATAAAATGAAAACACACTGATCCTAACTCATGGAATCCAAAAATAAAAAGCTTGATGTCTTTTTGCAACAATAACAATGTACTTTTTAACCTTTTTCACTATATGCATATGTCTAAATTAATGCTCTAAACACTTTCATATTTGATTTCAAATCTAATATGAACTAATTCCAATTTGTAAATGCAATTAAGATGAAGATCTAACTTATGATGGCTGAAATTAACCCTATTTGAACTTTGAGTGTAATATGCTATGCAATTTTATTTTATTTCAATGCTTTTTCATGAAATAATAAATGCCTAAATGATGTATGCAACACAAACTATGATTAAACTCGGATCTAGGATGATATGCTTCAAATTTAGGATGATATGTTTTATATTTCAAAAGATATATAATGCAAATTATGTCAGGTTCACCAAAATGTTTTGTTGGAAAAGGAGATCCTAGATCTAATGGCTAGATGACTAAAATCAACCTTTTCCAAAAACATGTGGGGGGGAATCTAGACCAACAAGTATGTGATATTGACTAAAAAATTGAAAGGTGAGTCAACCAACCCTAGATCTAGATTCTCTTTTTGGATGTGGTAGGTTGGTGGATTGAAAAGTTAATGCAATGATGTAATTGAACAAACTATGAAAATTCAATGTTTTGAGATAGATTCTAATAAACTGAAAAGACAGACAAATTTGAGTTCCAAAAAAGTAAAGAGAAGACATTGATGCACATGTAATTGAAGTTTGAGCTTGGTGGTATAGGGTGCAAGGATGCCTTAAACTAGGGACTTGAGACCTGAATCTTCTTTCACAGGCATAAGGTCATCGGTCTGTAGTCTCTGTCTTTTGAATTTGGTTGTTGGATTTTTGTCTATTACTGAGATAATTCATATTTTGTATCTTTTAAAATTTTAGGGTCTTGATACATGAATTAGAAAATTGTATTCAATCTTCCTCCAATCCTCTTTAGATTTGTAACTTACACACATGAAGAGAGAGGAAGGGTTATGCCATATAGGGGCTTGTCTTAGTCAAAACCCATGTTGGTATTTCTACCTCTACAATGGAAAAATTGATGATAAAAGAGAGCTTATCTTATTGAGGGATAAAAGCTAAATGATAAAAATATGATGAATTAACACTTTTCTGCAAATCACCACTTAGATCTGATCTCCTTTATACACTGAAGCCATGTTCATCGCCTTCAAGGATTCCTTGTTGCTTGACTTGATTTGATTTGAAGACCTACAACCATTAGTACTCAAAAATTAAATGCATGCATAAACATGAACAAACTCACATAAAACTTGACATGATGCTTGGATGAAAAAATGCTGCAATAATTATGAAAATTTTGCTCTTGACTACTTTTGTACTAATTTTTGAAGTATTATCCTCAATAGTTTTATTCTATTACTTGTTAATTAAAATTATGAAAATACTATGTATTTATATGCAATTAATATAATTTCTTGAAAATTAAATCTCAATAGTCGACAATTAGAATTAGAATTTCAAATAATAAATTACTAATAATGACATTTAAATTTGGGGCCAACTTAAGACCAGATCCCTCCTTTTTCGGGATCTAAAGTATTGGGGGCCCAAAATATTAAATGGTGTTGGGGGAAAAATATTAAATACATACTTTGATTTTTCACATAATTTGATTTTTTGATAAATGTTAAAATGGGCCATGGAATGCATAATTTAGGAACTTAGGTGCATAGTTAGGTCCAAGCACATGGGGTAGAGAAAAACCTAGTGTGAAATTGTCAAGGTTGACAATTTACGATGCTACACATTCATATTTTTGGATGAAATGAATGAAGGACCAGTTGTTTCTCCATAGACGTAACCATATTGGGTGAGCCACATATATTTGAGTCTCTTTGTTTAAATATGTTACTTAATATTTTATTTTTGTATTCATTTTATTGTATATCGCTTTGTGATCCTTTTCCTAATATCCTAATCCTCAATTATTATCCCGTTTGAGACCTTTATCCTACTTTATTTTATTTTGTATTCTCCTCATTTTTGTGACATTGTGAAAGAAATTTGAATTCCTATCTCAATCCTTTAACTAAATTTCCTTGAATTTCTACCTCCAATAGATTTCTTCTCTGGCCAACACTTCAAAATATTCTCATTATTTATTTTTCCTTTAAGTATTTGTTCTAGTCCATACTCAATATGAATATTTCTTCATTTAAAGCGAGGATTTCCTCTTCTACTATATTTTCCCTTTCAAATATATTCTTGAAATGTTCACTTTGTCCCATTGCTTCAATTTATCTTTTAAATGTTTTAATTTTGAAACCAACTAAATTTTTTTTGAGTCTATTATATCTTCCTCATTCCACCATTACTCAGCTAAGATAAGGAAGGAGGGATCCCTCATCCACATATTTTCAAATTTAAATGGACATCTTTTTGACTTCTTGTCATTCATTATGTTTAATTGAATCAAGTAATGATCTGATCCAAAGTAAGGGACTAGGGAGAATTCAAAGGTTAATGGACTATCTCTAATGTCTCTATACCATAGAAATCTATCCAATTTGTTCACAGTGTTACTAAATCCCAATGTTTTGTTCGTCCAAGTGAAGTTTCCATTTTTCATTGAGATATTGATAGGATTATTTCTCCCTACAAAGTATTGAAAATCTATTTGTGATTGGTTTTTCTTTTGTACCCCTCCTAATTTATCTTGACCATGTAAAATTGTGTTGAAGTCTCCCCCCAAGATATAGTGTGTATCTTGAGGGGTTGTGAGAATTTAATCTAGTTATTTCCAAAGTTTTTTCTTTCTTATACAAGTTGAGGTAGTGTATAGATTGATTAGAAGAAATAGAAGTTTATAATAAGACACCATACCTCATTGATCAACCAGTGCTTATTTTCCTCTATCCTCACCAACAAAAAATATCCAGGTTTCTAGAAGGTGGCTATACCCCCATATGAACCCTCAACTTAAACCGTTATTATATCACAACACTTTAATTTGGACTTCATTCTTTCTATTTATCCAGTGTTCAATTTCATTTCTTACATATAGATATTTGCATTTTAGATCTCCATTTGATGCACTTGACCAAACACTTCTTGTTAGGGGAATTCAAGCCCCTAACATTCCATGAGATCTCCATTTCCCACTAGGAATGGTCTTTCCATTCTCAAATATCATCATAATAATTTTCATTTGGCCCTCTATGTCTCCATCTTGACACAAATTCTATTTGTTGGGATTCTTTCCTTTCTTCTTTCCTTTCCCATAGTCAAGGTCTTCCTTTATAGAGGTGATCTAACTGATTCTAGTCTTATCTAATGCTAATTATTCCATTTCATCCTCATCACTCTCTGATTCATGGTTGATTTTTGGATGCTCCCTTTTTCCTACTTCTCCATCCTCCAAGTCCAAGGATCAGTTAATGCAAATCACCTCAACTCTTTTCCTTTTGGTTATTGGTTTTCTAATTGCCTCTTTGTCATTGATGGATATGTTCATGTTGGTTATTCTAAATAATTCACATGCCACATTGAAGGTGTTAGCCTCTGCTACGATCTCTAGATTATATATTTTTTCAAGGTTTGCATTGAGCAAAGGGTATTACATTGGTGGTTTCCATTGTTCCAAAAGATCAACTTGCTAATGCTCGATACAACCACTAGACTTATACAAGATCCACGGGAGGTGGCTAAGCAATGTCACAAACCCAAGTGCCACGCTACACCAAGGAGACCAAGGGACCCACCATCTTGCAACAATCCCCCCAATGCAAGCGAGGGGTTTGAACCCATGACCTCAAATTTGATACCAATTGTTACATTGGTGGTTGTCGTTGCACCAAAAGATCGACCTATTAATTCCTGATACAACTACGAAACTTATACAAGATCCATGGGAGATGGTTAAGCCATGTCACGAACCCAAGTGCTGCATTGCACCAAGTAGACCAAGGGACACACCATTTTGCAACAAAGGGTTCTCTAAGTTTGGTAGATTTGTGTCAACTTTCTTAAGGCCTTCATCTTGAGGAGGCAAATTATTTAAGGAATTAGGAGCATGGACATCGATATTATCCTTCCCCATTTCTTGGATTTGACTATCAAATGAGGACATCTTGAAATATGCCATTGAGTGCCCAAACCCTTGGCACTTTTTTAAGGAGTGGGGATAGATCTAATTCCACTTTCTATCTCCAGATGCCCTACTTCAATATCAACTCCAAATTTTCTAGGAGGGATGAATTAAGAGAAAATGGCACACAAATTCTGCATACATACAAAAATCCATGTTGATAGTTTTTCTCCTATTAATTTTAGAGTTTCTTCACTCTAATATTCAATTGGAAGGTTATAAATTTTCACACACATTGACATTTTCCTTATCAAATCCTTGACAGGATTGAGCTTTTGTAACAACCCCAGTGTTCTACTCAATAAAATTTCAAAGTTTTCACCTTAAGTGAATGAACCATGATGCCATAACATAACAATATTTTTTTTCTTTTCCATAATGTAAATTACATGCACATTTGAAATAAACACCATTCCAAACTTCCATTGCATTTCATTGTAATTTCACAAATATTTCAATAATATAGATTTCATATTGAATAAACTCAAGTTTAACATTCATCCTTACAACCTTCCATATAAATGGGTACAAGATGCATACATATGTAACTCTCCTGAGGTTCATTGGAAATACATATACAAACTAGTCCTAATGTCGCTGCATTGGTGCATACAATCTATTTATCCCCAATACTGGCACAAACCTCCTCAAACCTCATTTGCTAACAGATGAGGGGAAGCATCACTCAAGTGCTTTTCTACCAACCATAGACTGAATGTGGTCCCCCGTACATCTACCACATATGGTAAGATAGCCCTCCCTTCGACGAGGAGGTTGGTATGGTAACCTCATAACAATAGTGTTGTTTCCTACATAACTAGAACTTGTATCCACTACAGTCCTGAACTAGCATGCATAAAAGGAACACAGTGAATTGATAGTGCAACCAATGGAAAATTACACTACTTTGGCCAAATTATTCTTCACCCGATACTTCGAGTGAGAGTCATCCTATTCACATACACTACCCTAGCTTGATTTGGATTATGACCATTCATATACTATGCATAGGTAATTTCCTTCCATAGGTAATTTTTAACGTCATAAACAACCTACATTCCATTTTTCAAATCACAATGATACTTCTCCTAAGTATTCCACATGTATAAGCTATCCCCTTCACTAGACAATCTAGTCCTAGGAATAACCTATTCCCTTCGTGGTTGTATCTTTACAAGAGCTTCATAATAATTAACTTTATAATTTAAAGTATAGCTACATAAGCTTCATCTTATCATAGAATAAACACTCATCGATAAATGATTCCATTTAGAAATATATCATGTCAATAATGATTCTCATCAAGAGTATCGGTGATCCCACAATATTGGTTTACAATTTTTGGCCAAACTAGACATTGAACTAATTTTTTTTAACAAATCTTCACTTTCGGGCACCTATAGGGGCTAAACCATGAGGAATTTGAAGATGATGCAAACTAGTGATTTGTGATATTTTGTTTATAGATTCTAAATAAATTTTTGGAATCAGATTGCACTTCTTTTTCCATCTCCTTTGAAAACTAATTTTTAACAGTAAACACCATTTTTAAAGAGTGACGTTACTGCTAACACATAATTTTTTTTTCTATGAAGGATAAAATTCTATTTTTTTCGAATTTAGATTTGTAACTAAAATATCTAGTGCATGGAATTGGTTTCATAGCATTTCATTGAATATTTTTTTCTTAATTAAGTTTCAAAGTCAAAACAATTACAATTTAGACATGATTCACTAGCTAAAACATAACTTTTTCTGTATGTATCAAAATTCAATTTTTTTTTGTTGGATCAGAGACATCAATATCTAGTGCACAAATATTTTTCAATGTTTTTTGATAATATAGTAATTTTTCACATGTGCAGAACAAAGAGGTTGATTTTCGGTGAAAACCTATGTTTAATCAAACTAAAAAAAATACACAATAAAGCCAAAACATTAAAATTATATTCTATGGATAGCTCATTTTGAGAACTACTATCATCCAGTTGGGTCCATGAAGTCTCCTCCATTTTCATCCTCAACTTGAGCTTTGAAGGGAATTTTTTTGTAAATATTTGGTAGAAGAGGGGGAGAAGAGGGGAAAGGGGGGGTTCTAGCGAACTAGGATTCGCTAGAACTAGGGTTCTCTATAACTAGGGGGTTCACTAGAACCCCCCTTCTAGTGAACTAGGGGGTTCACTAGAACCCCCCTTCTAGCGAACTCCCCTTTAAATGCAATTAAAAAATAAAATCCATTAAAGGGGGGTTCACTAGAAGGGGGGGTTCTAGCGAAACCCCTAAAGTGTTTTCCATCCAAAAATGAATTTTTCCTTCCTCAATGGAATTATAAACCATTTTTGTGGGTTTACCCATACAATTGTATCAATAAATGACCTTAATCAAAGAACAATCATATCAATAAATGATTCTATTTGAAAGTGTAATCTCCTTAGTAAAAGGGTTATTTAAGAGTAGAATCTTGTCAACAGTATGACTTCATATCAAGAGTATAAAGCAACCAATCAAGTAACAATTCCAACTCAATAGGTAATTCTACCTATGGATCCAATCAAATAGTAATTCCCAAACTCGAGTGATCAACTTAATCACATAGGTGAGTATCAATCTTGGTATACCCTAATCCTAGGATAAGTTCATCAATCAACAATCATTCTGATCATGTAGGTTGATCTCAACCTATTTTTTCCAAATAAAGGTCAAATAAACAACCCAACCAAATAGGTTATTTGCAACCTATTGGTTCCAATAAGTATTCAAGTAAATATCCCAACCTGCTTAGGTTATTCTCACCTAGGGTTTCATTCAAAAATAAAGCAATGATCAAGTGATCATTCAAGTATGGATTAAAAATATGATGTCTCATCCTATCATATCTTTCATACCATCATTATTGTTGTATTGCTAAACCTGATCATTCCTAAGGATTCCTAGCATTATAAGCTAACAGTGTCAAGTCACTTCATGACATCGATACTTTTCACATTCTTTAGATGCATAGTGTAGACTATCTATGTATAATAGAAACATCGTCATCTGAATTCCCATACAGGGTATATAAAAGTATTTAATAACTTCTTTAAGCTATTCACACTTTTATCAATCCTAGTATGTAATACTATTGATAATACCCACTCCTTAATATGGAGTATGTACAAACACTCATAAGGAAATCATAACAACTAGATTATTTTCCTTACCAATGAGCAAATAGATCATTCCTCTAATGTAGCAATTTAATGCATTTACCCAAACAATACAAGTCAAGACACTCAATCTTTCCAAAACAGATAAAACATAAAGAGAGTAGAATCTCATGCATGTTATATGCTATATTCCAATTTGACCAACTAGTTACTTAGCCAAGCTCACTCTAAGAATCAACTTTGCAACTCTTTTCCCTTCTCAATTCCTCTTTACAAAATTTCCTCATAATAACTCTCACATAATATGCCTCACAGATATCCTCACAAGTAATTCTCAACTTAACAAGATTATCACAGATAAAAAGCAACATAATGGAAGTGAATGCTTATCCCAATGAGGAAAACCTCTACTCTATTTATACAAAAATATGAGCCTTTGCTGCCTATAAACTAGCTTCTCAAAGTGACACATCTTAGCTCATTTGAATTGACTCAACATGGTAATCAAAATATGACAGAGTTATAACTTAATACTCAGTAATTTAACACAACAAATCAACTCTTCTCATGCCAACAAATTGTTGACCAATTCATATTTGCACATGTTTTATAACTAGAAATTGACTTGCAGGTGAAAGAATTCTATTTAGGTTACTAAGTTCATATCTTGGCACCACCATTTTGCCATGTTTCCTATTTCCTGGCTTGTTGTTTCATAGTAGAAATGGTCAATATTTGTAATGATTGGGTTTCCACTCAATTGACTTGGTCTAGTGAATGTATTTGACACTTATCAAATGAATCAACTTCACTTTTATAGTGTTTCTTTGTTCACTTAACAGCTTGTAGCATTTTAACTTACCACCTCAATAATGTGCAACACATTAAACATTATGCTTTATTTATTAGTTATATGCTATGCTCATTCAACACATTATATGCCTATATGTGGCTTATGCAATGATATATATTCACTAAACATTTAACCAACACGTGATTATATTAGAAATGTTTCCCAAAGCTTTCAAAGCTCTCATGCACGGGAAAACATTAACATTGTACAATAATATGAAGCTCTTTATCTTCCTTAAATCAGGCATATATATAATATTATATATATATGTATATATATA